>PYUH01000185.1:1668545-1684391 GCA_016808085.1 Suaeda aralocaspica
AAATTTCTTCATATAAACTATAAGATATATCTGGTTGTGTTGTTGTTTGTTGTGGATCTGTTGTATGAATATATGGTGTGTATGGAGTTGCATTTTGTTCTTCTCTGTAGTTGTCACTTGAATTTGATGCCGAGGTTGCATTTTGTGGTTGTTGTTTCTTGTTTGTTGAACTTGATGCTGGGGTTTTCTTTGATTTGCCTTTTGCTTGTGTATTTTGTACAACTGGGATTGCTGCTGTTGCAGTATTTGATTGACTAGTTGCTACAAGATGTGTTAATCCTGATCTTGGAGTTGTTGGTTGTACATAACCATAGGAATTTGGATCAAATTCCTGCATACATAAATATATGTAATTGTTCATATCAAATGATAAGATGTTCATTCTGTATACAATAATGTTCATTACCTTCAATGCATATTGTGCTGCTGCTTTTGTGTAATCTATGAAGAGTGCTTGTCTTTTCTTCCAAGATTTTGCCCTGTTTCTTGCCTTCTCAACTGCACCTTTTGGTCTAATATTCCTCTCATAGTTTTTCTTAGGCATTGGTGGATCCTGTATGCAATAAAACAAACTTTATATTAGTGTTCACAATTTTGAATAAAAAAGTTCAGAAATTACTTAGTAATGTTCAGTTTACCTTGATTGCCAGTTTAGATATATCTATTGTTTCTTCTTCAATTTTCTGATCAAAGTTAATTTTCCCCATCATGCTTTCAATGCTTTCTTTCAGTGACGTCAAAGTCTTATCTATTTCTTTTCTGCATATTGGTATCTGTTGGCATGCTGTGATCAAGACGACAAGAAATCTCAGAGTTTGTGCTCTCCAAACTGAAGCTTGGACAATGTTATTTGTTCCATTTTCTTCCTCTTGAGAATGAGTTGACATAGCAGTCTTCAACCATCTCTTCAATGTGTATCGTTCTGGAATTCTTTCCACATTGTGCATGTGGTATATTCGTAGTGAATGGGAACAAAGTATTCCCATTTCACTGAATAGATTGCATGTGCAATTCACCTCATGAGTGTGCTTGTCAAATACAACTTGTTGTCTCATAAAATCTACATTTGGCCTCCAAACATAGAAAGATACAACTTGAGATTTATCATTAATTGATAAATTGTTGCAAGCAGTTCCTTTAATGAACTCATCTTCAAAACACTTGTATATTTCAGCGGTGTATATCTTTCGAGCATGCTCAAGTATACTGATATTTGCAAACACCAAGTTTCTATTCCCTTTGATAGTGTTAAAGTCTTCTCCATTTTCCTTACTTCTCCATTCAGATACCACATCAACAAAGCAATTGTAAAAGTCAGAGAGTCCTATGGTCTTGGTTAGCCTCTTTGATACAGACTTGTTTGTCGTTTCACTTCTTTGAGATGAAAGTATACCCCCAGAGAAGTACTTTTTTGAAAAAGCAGGACACCATTGAAATCTATCTGCCCATAATTTTTGCAGCCACTCATTATCGGCGCAATTGTATTTTATCAGCATTCTGAAAAAATGAACAATCTATATTAAATATCTGAACATTAATGAAAAATAAGTGTTTTCATATTATTGGAATATTGGATTTAGACTAATGTTCATTTATATGCCATTAATGTTCAGATATCTCTACTGAAATTTCAAAGAATAATTTAGAAGTTAAAAACATACCTTGACCAATAGTGGTCGAATTCAGCTGGCGTTTCACAATACTTCAGAATAAGGTTGAATATGTTGTTGAAGCCATCCAAGCTTTTCAAATGACCAATGTGTTTTGCTGCATTTTGAGAAATATGCCATGTGCATAGTCTGTGATTTGTGTTTTGCTGAAATACTATTTTTATTGCAGCAGCCATTGGTGCAGACTGATCAGTCATTATTGTTGTTGGATGTCTTCCTCCATTCGCACTGAGAAACGACTCGAATAGCCAAATGAATGATTCAATTCTCTCATTGAAGACAAATCCCATTCCAAACATCACATTTGAACAATGATGATTCATTCCAACGAAAGGAGCACATATCAGTTTATACTTGTTGGTTCTGTAAGTTGTATCAAATACTAGCAAATCGCCAAATGCTTCATAATCTCTTTTCATTTTGGTATCTCTCCAGAAAATGCTGATTAATGTTCCATCTTCATCCACCTCAAATTCATAGAAGAATTCTGGATCCTTTGATTGCCTGCATAAAAGTTCAGAAAATATGCATAAAAGTTCAGCTAGTTTGCGTAAAAGTTCAGATATAGTTTTAATATCCTTTGATTGTCTGCATGTTTTTAATGTTCAATTTTGGCTAAAACTTGTTCAAATAATATGCATAAATGTTCAGATATACGTTTGTGCTAACATTTTTATCAAAATTTTGCAGTCTGCTCCACCTATTTCTTTCTTCTTCTCTATGGATAATTTATTGTAAGCATCCTTCCCAGTGAATCCTACCATTGGAGATCCTCCTGCTTCTTTCCTCATTACACGCATTGCATCTGCAATTTTTACTCCACTTGCTTTTAAAGTGCTCATAAATTGTAGCTGATTATCTGTTATTTTTCTTTGAGATCTGAGATAGTGTCTCTTCTCAATAGGTATCATTGGGTGGTTATGTTGCATATTGTGCCTTGAACATGTCCATTGCCCTTGTTTATCAATGCTGAATTGAACAAAAGCATTGCAGTTTGTCCTTGTGTCTGCTTTTTCAAAAGACCTTTCTTTCTTAATTTGATCATCCTTTCTGCCAGTATTAGAACAAACAAACTTCCTCATTGTCCAACTTCCATCAGCACGCAACCTCACTTTATCTTTTCTGATGCTGAATCCTTTTCGAAAAGCATATTTGTTATACAAATCAAATGCTTCTTCATCATTGTTCACTTTTACATTCAATAATTCAGATTCATCAGCTTCATTCACAATCATTTGGATTGAATCATCTGCAAAAATCGAAAACATTACAATTATTAAGCTGAACACTAACTCATTGTACAACAATTAGAAGAAAATAACTGAACAACAATTCATTTTTTCTGAATGTTCAGAATTTTTATGAAAAAGTTCATAAATAATATTATACCAATTACTAGAGAAAACAGAACAACAATTCTTTTTTTGTGAATGTTCAGAATTTTTATGAAGAAGTTCAGAAATATGATTACATCAATTACAAAAGAAATTGAACAACAATTCAATGTTACTAATGTTCAGAATTTTTATGAAAAAGTTCAGAACAACATATTTATATAGACGTTTTATTTCTGAACATTAATTCATTTTTTCTGAACATTTGTGAATCTTCATCAGCATATATGCAGAATTTCAGAACAATAATTTCTGAACTGCAGTTGAAACTTTTTGAACGTTTATTAAATGAAATTATGAAAAATTTGACGAAAAGTATAACTTACAAATTTCTGTAAAATCTTCATTGATTACTTCTTGTACATCGTCTGTTTTTGTGTTGTTTTGGTTTGTATTTCTTTGATTTTCTGTTGAATCTTCCATGATTGAAATTCTAGGGTTTGAAATTAGAGAGAGAATTGTTTTGATTTTGAGAGAAAGAAGAGAGAGAATCAGCGAGGAAGAAGGATGATTTTTAAAAAAAAAAAAAAAAGGCAACAAACTGCTTATTTGTAGCAGTTTGTTGCTGCAGTTTTTGGCAAGCCCAAAACTCTGCGTTTTACACCAGGAGCACCTAGAGGAAGGTGCTCCGGGTGTAGGTAATCCCGATTGCTCCAATTGTCTACTTTAAAGAAAAAGGTCTTAGTTCATCTACTACCGATCTAAATCACCCATTTACAAGTTCATATTCCCACCACTTATTGATTCTCACAACTTCAATATTATATTGTAACAAGTAAATTGCATTACTCTAGTTTGCTCCAAAATTTTGATGATATGGATTCTGAAGAGTGAAAGCAAGTAACATGCTCCTCCCACAAAGATTGTTTCCTCAAACCCTTTGAGCTAATTTAAACTTGAGTTGTTTACTTGTTCAATCAGTGTTGAGAACTACTACGCAACCTCAATTAGGAAGTTGAGCTCATGCATGTTTTTCGAGAAGGTAATCGGGCGGCTAATCAAGGAGTAGATCGACAAGTTTTGGGGGTAAGTGTGGCAAAAATTACCTTCAGAACTCCATTCTATAGTTGCAGATGATATACAAAGAGTGGCTTCCTTTCAAATGTGGGTGTGTCGGGCAGTGGCGGAGCCACGTGTGGTCCCACTGGGGCACGTGCACCACCACTAAAAAAAAATGAAGTTAATTTTAAAAAAATATATATTTCAAACGCACGTTTTCGTTTCACAGTTTCACTCTCTCTTATCTCCCACAAACACAAACAACACAAACCCTAAAAACTCTCCCCTTTCATCTCTCTCATCTTCTTCTTTTCTGACAACTGTGATAAGGCGACAAGGTGGCGACCGGCGACTCAGACTCAGGTATCTTCTTCTTCTTCTCTTCTTTCTCACCTTCGCAAATCACATAGTTATTGACTTATTGAACGTTTTTTAACCTTTTCAAGTCACGGCACCGTCGCACGGAGCACTCGCAAATCGGGACGAAGGCAGGAGCAGTCGAGGCGTCGAGCACGGAGGCCAGAGCACCACAACCACCAATCGCCAGTCTCGCACAAGCTGAATCGTCAATCGCTTAGCCCGAAGGCTGTACCAATCGTCAATCGCTTAGCACCACGGGCTATAGCCACCACTCGCTTAGCCCGGAGGCCGTATCGTCGTAGACCCGTAGTTGGTGATCGACTTGGTAATCAATTCAAGCCTTCAAGGAATCAAGGTAATCAATTAGTTTGATTTTAGATTATGTTTAAATGTTTGATTTTAGATTATGTTTAGATGTTTGGTTTTTGTTTCAATTACTTTTAGATGTTAAAAAAAATTGATTTTAGATTTATGTTTAAATGTTTGATTTTAACTAAATTAGTTTTATTTTTGTTGTTGAATTAGATATTTACATTAGTTTAGCTAATTTCAGTGATTAGTATTTTAGATGGATTTCAGTGATTAGTTTAGCTAGTTTTAACATGTATTTTAGTAGCAATTTCAGCTTGTAAGATGGATTTTAAGTACTATTTCATTTGATTATGGATTATCTTGTACTGTTTTATCGTAAAGTTTTTTTTTAAAAAAAAATTTTTGGTATTGAAATCAATTCGAAACTAGACCCGTTTAAAAAAAAATGACGGGTGATGGTGACCCACCATGTGGTAAATCCTGGCTCCGCCACTGGTGTCAGGCAATCTCAACAAGGCGCACACTTGGTAGTCTTAGAAGTGTAGAACCCCTTTATCATTATGGTAATATATATATATATATTTATTTATAAAAACAAACTGACGTCTTCGACTCTAGCCTAAAATTTTGTATCAAGCTATCAACAATGTTGATTGTGTTTTATATGTTGTCTTACAAACATATAAAAATTGGTAAAAAGTTATTTAATTATATTTTGGGAAGCTGTCAACTAATTGAATGATAATGGGATAAAAGCACTCTGAGCGAAACAATTCAAGTAACAAACAAACTACAAACTACATTAGTTTGAGCTGAGTCACAAAACAGCGTACAAAAGTTGTTGTATCTCCAAATAACCAAACGACCAGCAGCAACTAACACCAAATATATCATAAAACGCAACAGCAAAAAATAGTAGAGTAGCAATAGCAAATAAGTAAAGAACACACATAATTTGTACATAGAAACCCCTTCAATGTGAAGAGTAAAACCACAGGACGATGAGGGAGTCCATCCAAAGCTCTTACTATGATTAAAAGGAATGCTACGAACACCAATTCCAAGTCACAAAGTAACATATAGTTTACCCAACAACAAGAATCACAAAGAGCATAAAATGAAGAATTAAAGTGAAAGATATCACCAGAAAACAGATCTTGACCGTTCAAAATGAACCCCAAGATCTCCCCTGATTCACAAAGAGAATATAGCTTTATTTTGAATGGTCACAAAGAATATTTGAACGGTCCGATTTTGCCAAAATTTCAGCAAAATTAGATCACAAATGACCTTCGATCGGAGGTGTTTTATGTGGTGTGATGCTGAAAATGGTGAATGGAGTCTCTCTTGTGTTTTCCTCTCTTTCACACTACAAACTCACTTCTAATGTCTCTCACAACAAATAATTAACTTGCTTTCCTTCAAGAGACTTATTGGGCATTAATTTCCGCAACAAAATCATTAACCCAAAAGTAAAATTAACAAACTTCTTTGAGAAGCTAGCTAAAATTCTTGAGTAAAAAATACCAAATAACAGTAAACTCAAATACACTAATAAAATGGGTTTCTCCACATAGAAAGGGACCCAAGCCCCAACAAATGATTGGTTATTCAAAAACACTAATAATTTTAACAATTTCATATGAATAATTATCTATGACAACTCACACATTCTGTACATAAATAGTTACTTAGGTTCTGTTTACTTCAATTGAAAACAACTGAACTAAATTGATTGAAGCTAAACTAAACTGAAAGTTTTTTATGAAGGATTAATGAGTAGTAAAATCAAAAAAGAGTTGAACTGAACTGATTTTAAGCTGAAGTAAACACTAAACAGGCCTTTAGTAGTCTTTTTAGGAATAAATGGCTAGTTAACTATTTTTTTTTGTCAAAAAAAAATAAATATATATTTTCTCTTACCTTGGCTACCTATAGGCTAAAGATAAGGATGTGCACGAGTCCAAGACCGGACCGAGACCGGAATCTCCGGTTTTCTTGGATTGGGGATCGGACCAGACCTAATTTTTTCGGTTCAGACTTGCTTTGGATAACTATAGGTTATAGATTGGGATGTGCACTAGTCCAAGACCGAATCGGCCCCGATCGGACCGGATGACCGAAACCTCCGATTTTCTTGGACCGGGGACCGGACCAGACCTAATTTTTTCGATTCAAACCTGCTTTGGATCGCTTGAACCTGAATTTGTAGTTTTGTCAATGTTTTTATTAAAAAAAATAATTATTACTTAAAAAAAATATTATTTTCCTCTTATATATACACTAAGTATAACATAAAATATAATGATATATAAAACATAAATACATTTAGTATTTTAGCTAACAAAAACCTTTATATATATTACTTTTACAATTTTTACTAAAATGCTAATTTTTTCAAGGAATCCGGCGTAACCGGTCCGGACCTAAAACCAGAATCACGAATTGTCGTGGACCGAGGACCGGTCCAAATTCCGATGCGAATCCGATTACACACACCCCTGCATATAGATATTGCACATTAAATTGTTTAAAAAATTTCAGTTGTTAAATGGGGCTAATTTAGACAATAGCCATTAATCCTCAGCGCATAGCCATCATTTATGTAGCATGTTGATTTCATTCCATAATTTAGGATAATTAGGAGGTGAGATTTGTGATATGAAAAAAAAAACATATGAAATTTTTGTAAAAAAAAAAATAACTTTCCAAAACTATATTTAGTTTATTATCACACTATTCTCTATTTTCTAATGGCCTGTTTACTTCACCTGAAAATAAATTTATGAACTGAACTAAACTTATTAGAACTGGAACTAAAATGAGTCGAATTGAACTTAAAATAGTTGAAATGAATTATTTATGAGATAAAAAAAATTAAGAGCTGATCTAAACTGAATTAATTAGAGTTCAACTGAAAATAAATTGAAATAAACAGACCCTAAGCTACATAAGTAAAGAAAATATTAGCCCAAAATGTCATTATGGTATCCAAAATCACAATTTATAATTAGTCAGCCCTCCATAATAAGGCCATGTTCTCCTCGTCTTATTTTTACTTATTTTCAGCAAAAATAAGTTCATTTCAGCAAAAATCAGTTTCAATCCTTAATAAATTGTTAATGATTTCAACAAAAATAAGTTCAGTTCAGCAAAAATAAGTTCAGATAAGTAAAAATAAGTTCAGTTCAGCAAAAATAAATTCAGTTCAGTAAAAATAAGTTCAGATCAACAAAAATAAGTTGAGGAGAACATGACATAAATTCTTTCTTTCTTAAAAGAAGGGTAAAATGGTAAAAGCCCATAAAAGAGGAGTTGAAAAATTGGCGCCAATCAGTATTGTAGCAGGGCGCTTATTTGCAAATTTCAATATACGAATTTCATAAAAGTCCTTCAACAACAACAACAAAAGTTATAGAGTTTTGAAGAAAAATAATACAAAAATTCCAGTGTAAAAATATCACTCAATAATTCGAAAATTGCAAGCTTTAGTAGTATGAGCAATCCCAAGTTTCAGGTAATTGAGCTTTTATTTGGTTAAATCCTCGAAGTAAATTGTTACTTCCTCAATTTAAGCTTAAAAGTTGCATTCTTGTTTTACTGCAGGTCTCAGATTCTTCAAGTTCACTACTTTCTGGTAAGTTATAACTTATTTGCTCAAATCATATACTATCTCGTCCACGAATTAGTTATAACAAACTATTATTTCATACCCCACAAGTAATGCTACTTTGTTCGAACTAATTCGCGGTGGAGGTAGTTATTCATTTGATTCGTTAGTATCTAATTGAATTAGAATTTACCCATTTAATTTTTTTGGCATGTTAATTGTTTCAGAGAAATGGGTTGTTTTTATTTGAGGTATATATTATTTGGGCAATTTTTTGTGACTTTGTGATTATTTAATTAATGGGGTTGCTTGAATAATGAAAATGGTTGATTTCAGATACTCCTAACATCAAAAAATGGTTTTCAAGTTACACTTATCAATCTCCTGAATTAGACACAAATGAACAGTTCTTCTGTTTTTCTGCTGGGGTTGTTAATGATGATGATAAGGGATTGTGGGTTGACGATAATGAGAGTGAAAAGGAGGGAAAATGCGAAGATTTTGCAACGATTAATCAGTCTGTCATTTGCGAATCAACTGATGAGGATGTTCAGAATAAGAAACATGATTCTTTATCTGCTATTGATGTTGAGGTATTGTGTTCTATCTACCATTTTACAAAGTTCAATTGTTCTTGCTGCCTTTGAATAACATTTCTCGAAACCGTACTGTTTTATAGCTGTTACATTAGTTTTTGACATGGTTATTAAGAATAGATTGTAGAATGGAGTGGATTGATGTCTGATGAGTTGTATTACATGCGATTGGTCAGAGTTTTTTGGGTGTCTGGCTAATTTTAGCTACATTTGAACTTCTCACACCAGGCTTTGTTCTTGAAAGTGAGGCATAGTTTAGTTGGTTAGAGCTTCCCTCCTAAGTCCAAGAGATGTTGAGATCGATTTTCACCACACGCTCTCCTGGCTCCTTAGCACCCCCCAAAATAAGCTGTTGTTTCTGATTTTGGCTTCAATAGCCATTTTGTTGGTACCATAGATAGCATCTCTATTGACATAATACTTGTTCGAGTTTTTCAAACAACTACTGGGCCTATCTATGGCATTGAGAAGATTATGAAAGTGGAGTAATATAGTACTTAACCTTATTTTGTCCCTGCTGCATTAGCCGTTAAAGAAATATGTCCTTGCTTGTTGCTTAGTCTGATAAGAGCAAAACTCAGTTCATACTACCATAAGTCCGCAGTCTGCTAAACCACTAAACACTAAGCTGGAAGATTTGAAGTTTATTCTAGTAGTCTAAATTTTAGTTGTATTTTTGTGAATATGGCTTACTAGATGTTTGAATCTTGGAAGGACAGTGAGTGTATGCATTCAAGTGATTTCATTTTAAGGTATTGTTTGTTAGTCTCTTTGGTAATATAGCTCTACATTTCAGAAGTTTTATGATCTACTCTTAAATATATGTTACTCCTAAACTGATAACTACCCTATTACTTGTTAAATAATGGGAATCATAGGTGATAGTTTGATGCATTCTTTACCTTAGCTCAATGATTCCTAAATATTATTGATGATTATACCTTGAGTTTACTGTCCATGCCAATGCTCGTTTCCTTTTATTACAGGTTTCAGACTATTCAAACTCACTTTCATTTCCATCTGGTACGTACTCGTCTCTTTAACTCTTTGCTTATCATATGCTAATATTCACATATACTGGTGCAATATTTCTAAACTTTTGTGCATCATGCATGTTTTACTTCAGAGCCTCCTGACATTACAAAGTGGTTCCCTAGTTATGTATACGAATCTCCAGAATTAGATAGTGCCGATTCTGATAACTCTCTGTCAAGCGGCTATACTTCATTGGTAGATCATCATTTAAAAGAATTGCCAGTAAAGAAAAGCAAAAATGTGTCTCTTAACTGCGTGGAGGAACCTGCAACACATGGTCAAGTTAGGAACAATAAATTCTCTTCTACTGTCTATGTAAGTCCTTGTTCGATCTCCAGTAACTTTTTTTGCATGACATTTTCCCTATTGGTTTGCACATTAACTCAGTCTTCCATAATAGGTCACTTCTAAACATTTTCAACCATTTTTTTTTCACTGCTTCTGTTTTGAATTAAGCAGGAAGATGGTTCCGAACAAAGCACAGCAGAACCAAATATCTGCGATATTATCCCTGGAACAACTTTTTATCAAAAGACTAGCTCAGCAGAACCAAATATTTGCAATACAATCCCTAATAAACCTGATGTATGTGCGAGAATTAGAGCTGAAGATCTTTTGCCCACAGTGCAAGAGAACATAGACCTTATACGGTCACCTGCAAAGAAACTCAGACCTGCTGAAAACGATCAGTGCTGGATTTCTCTTGACCCCAAACAGAAAGAAGAGGAGTGCAGAAGTATCAATAAGGAGCAAGAACATCACATGCCTGTACAAAATCAGTTCATTTCAATAAAGAACAAAGCAAGACCTATGATAAACAAGGAAAATTCTCCTGCAAAGTCTGTTTTTTCTTTTGATGAGCAAAAAGGCCTAGTGTTGGGACGACGAGAGGTCCTTAAAGAAAGAACCAATTTTGAGTCACGAGTGCCTGAGGTTGCTGGAAAATGGAGGTGCCCTCAAAAAAATAAACCACATACTGGACCGCCTTTGAAGCAGCTCCGACTTGAGAGATGGGTTCATAAGAGATGAATGGCGAGTATATATGCGTAACAGGACATAGTTTTATGTACTCAAATTATGGGAAGATTGTAAGTTTGTAAGAATTGTAACTACTCTTAAGTTTCCAGATTAGAATTTTTACGATGACTGTTGTGATTTATAGGGCTGTTTGAAAGTGATGTTAATTTCTCTTGAATTGATTAGTAACATTTAATTGGATAATACAATCTCTTTGATGATTATTTGTAGTTTTAAGTTTATTTTTTTTGCAGTTCAATACAATTCTCATGAACTATGGCGGCTTCAGGTATGTTCTAACTTGTTTTAGATCAGTTTAAACAAGTAGTGCTAGACTCATACTCTCATAATTGATTAGAAGTTTGCAAATTGCAATGTACTACTGCCACTTCAAGTCGCCCAGCTTCCCATAAGCCCTTAATATCAGGGACTCTACTTTGATTTTCTCCATTTCCTTTATTGTATTCATTGCTTCAATCAATTTTCGCATTTATGCACAGACAATGAGTCAATGAATGTTAAGTGACTACATTTGGACGAAGTCCTTATGCTTTGATCTCCTTGAAAAGCTGACTTGCACACATGAGCCTATTGTGCTTGCACAAACTATGAATACGAGTGTGTTATATGTCATCTCTTAAAGCAAGCCTAGTGCTTTGTTAGATATAGTTAGTAAAAACATCAGGTAGACCATCAAATTGATTTGCTTCTCCGCCTCATTTTTCTCACCACATAAACAATATCCATAGATCAAGCCATTGTAAGTGATGATGTTGGAAACTTGACCTCGCTAAATCATAAGTTCAACACAGGCTTCATCAACCATACCCATTTTATAGTCCATGTCGATCAGCATAGAGTAGGTCTCAACATTAGGAGTTATATTGTTTCTCCAAGAGAACAAGCCTTTAAATAAGGAACTAGTGAAGGTGACAGCATTAGGTTGGATGGTCTTGGCTTTCATCTCAGCAAAAGAGTTAGAGGGCTTGAGATAATAGCCGGTCGTCATAGAGAACTATCAATAATGGAGCTATAAATGATAACATTAGGCCTAAAAGAATGTTTTTTAATCACCTTTATAAAGAAACAAATCAAATAGCAAATTTTTTAACTCATGAAGGTCATGCCTACATGTATTTGATGTTTTGGTTCACTCTGAGTGATCCGACTGTTTCTCTCATCATCAACCCACTTTGAGAAGCTAATCAATTTTTCTTAACAAAAAGTAAAATAAATAAAAAATTAGATAAGTTAGTTACAAATTGTTTAAAATGGGAGGCGAAGTCTAGTTGGTTTAAGATCCAAACTGGAAGTATATATTGTAAAATATAAGAATGAACACTAGTTGAAAAATGAGCCCTGTGCTATTGGTCTTTCCATATAGACTAATAGTCGTCTGAGGTCTAACCTTTTGAGTAAAACAACAATTATCTAACTTTAAACTCTACAATTTAATCATCAAATAAAGTTAAAGTATTTCAAAAGTTGACCGAAAAACCTAAAAAAAAATAAAGAGAAGGATAGTTATTTCCAAAATAAATGAAACAAAAGCCGCATGGTAGTGTACCTATCCCAAAAGGATGAGGAGGAGGGAGAGTACTTAAGAATAACCCTCCATTTGATTTGAATTTGAAAAATATCATTTTAGCACACAAACTTTATGTTCTCCCCTTCATTTCTGCGCGAACCAAATATAAAATTAAATTAAACCCTTTTTATTTTTTTTTATAATATAATTTTTAAAAACCCAATAATAAAAACCCCAACTTCATCTCATTGAAGCGGTAGTACCTGCGATAATCACCGCGCTTTTGCTTGAATTCAAATTCCCATTTTCAATTTTAATTTTTCCATTTTTTTCTTCTTATAAACTAATCCCAAATTATATAATTACCAAAAGATTCTCTCACTTTTGTTTCAAAAAAAAATTAAAGAAATAAAAAATCTTAAACCTCTCATATGAACAAACCCTAATACCCGCGCGCTTCTTTTTTCCAATCTCAATCTCATTTTCATCTCAATTTTTTTTGAAATTACTCACTACCCTTTACAATTTAATTTGTTTTCTACAAACCCTTTTCGTCAATTTTTGATTCGTTTAGTCTTTTCCTTGATCTGGGATTTTTTTGTTAATTTGTTTGATAAAAGTTTTTCGTTTTTTTTTTTTTTTTAGTGGGGTTTTTTGTTTGGTTGATTTTTTTTCAAATTGACGATTTGGGTTTTTTTAAAAGAGGTGAATTTTGGGTTTTAAGTGAGTAATGGTGGATGAAATTGGTGGTTCTGGGTCATTGGAGAAGATCCCACAATCTGATTCTAAGGTTATCATTTGTTTTAATTTTGTTTGTTTTGTAAAGATGAGTTCTTTTTGTTTTGTGATTTTTGGTTATTGATTTCTAATTTGGTTTTGTGTTTGTGTAGATGGTTGCCGGTGCGAAACGGCGCGGCGAGGAGTTGGAGGGAGAGTGTGATGTGAGTAGGAAGCATGCTAAAATGGGAGATCTTCAATCTAAAGGTATAATGTTATTCTTGAAAGTTTGATGGTAATTTTGATGCTTTTGTTTTTGAATTTAGCTTTAATCGGATATTAGGTTTTGTTGATCTGAACTGCTTTGTGCTTGATGAACCTAATACTAGTGTGTGTTATTACTTTGGGAAATTGTCATGTGTTTTTTTTGTCATGGAGGTAACTAACGGATCGTCGGATTTGAATGTATTGGTATTGGTTACATTGGCATAGTTAAGAAGTTCTTTTTATACGATTTAGTTGTTGGAAATATGGTTCTATTGCTACGACATGTTTGTTTTATGCAATTCAATTTTGAAGGTAGTTTGGTTTGAATGTAAAGTTGGTGTTACATGTCGCCTATACTGTACTACATTTCGCTGAAGTCTTGAAGTATGATTCTCTAAGCAGTTACTGTGCTTGTTTTACGACTTGTTAATGATGAACATGCTCATTTGAGCTGGTTTCAGAATTGAATTTTGTTGCGGTGCATCTAGTTTGTTATTTATTCACCTGAGAGGAATTATGTTTCTGCAGGAATTGAAGCTCATGAACGTGATACAGCTAAATTGGACGAAACTGATGAGCCAATGGATATTGTAGAGACACAAAGTTCACAAGTTCTTGATAAGAATGCCATCAAAAATGCTGATGCAGGGCATTTAAGAGGATTGAGGAAATCATCGATGAGTGTGGCAGAACATAGTGTTTCTATGCCATTGGACCTCAATGCTGAATTGTGCACTGATGAAAATTCAGGCTATAATGATGCTATTATTTCTCTAGGGGATTCCAAAAAGCATTCCTCAATTGCTAAAGGCAAAGCACACCTAGGTTGTAATCTGTCACTGGGTAGTAATCGTTTGGATCTAAATGCTGAAGACGTGGCTAGCTCAGCCAATCATGATCCTTTTTACTCCAATAGATCTCAAAGTAATCCAAGGATGAAGGAGACTTCAGATAGTGGGAGAACAACAGGCCATGTAGTGGAGAAAGATGCTCTAAAAAAGTGGAAAGAGATGAAGAAAAATGGGTTTATGTCATCTTCTAATGGTTATGGAGGTATACCACCGGCAGCACCTAAGCCACGAGGAAGGAAGAGCAAAAGTGAGGTGCTTAAACAGAAGATGGAACAAGCAAAGAAAGAACAGGTTGATAGATTTACAAAGATTGCTGCTCCTAGTGGTTTGCTGAATGGATTAAACCCTGGGATTATAAATCATGTGAGGAATAGTAAACAGGTGCATTCCATAATACAGGCACTTGTGAGGTCTGAGAAACGAGAAAACCGTAGACAAGCTACAGAGATGAGAGCGTTAAATGGAGAACAAGGTGAAAAAACTACAAAACAGGATAATGTAAATATCTTTGGGGCACAGGATTCTGGTCCCTCTCATGTAGTTTCATCATTGAATTCAATGCCAGAGAGCAGTTTACTACGTGAGAACCATTTTTCACTTAATACTCCCTTATTTAATTCTGAGGATAGTAGTGGATGCAGAGACAAAGGCAGTGAAGAGGGGACAGCCAGTGCAAAAACATCTTTGTTCTCTTACTCCAACAATTCCGGTGAGGATGATTTACTTTCTCTGAAGTTGGCATCCACACCTAAGGTCTGTGAAAGTACAAGTTGTCTTTCCAATGATGAATTAGCAAATGTTAGTAGCGTTGACACACTTTCTGTGAAAGGTGAGCTGTCAAACCCTTTTTGGAATTTTTTATTTTGGCTTGAGGTGTTCGCTTTTGCAATGATTTGTTTGTGTCCTTTTGAAGTGCAATTATAGAGTTTTATTTTTTATGATTTGGTTGAGCATTAACAATATTAAATGTTATGTCTTCAGCAGCTACAGTGGCCTCCCATTGGTTGCAACTTATACATCAAGATATAAAAGGGCGTCTTGCCGGTGAGTTTTTCATTCATTGACAACATTACATGTGAATTTTCTTATCAAGAAGTTGTTGATCACTCAAGTAGGCTGCTACTTATGGTTATATTGCAGCCTTGCGTCGTAGTAAGAAGAGAGTACAAGCTGTCATTACTACTGAGTTACCTATTCTCCTATCGAAAGAATTTCCTTCCAACCAGGAGAATGATCCTAATGTTCTGAAAAATTCTGCTTCTGGCTACTCTACTAAAGCACCAACTGGCTTACATCAATTGCATTGGAGCAAGTTGTTCAATCAGATGGATGATTCTCTGTCTGAAGAAGAGAAAGGACTGGTGAGTTAAAAGGAGGACAAAGCGATTAACTATATTGTGCCTTAAGCTTTTTTTATAGTCCTTCAATTTTGTTTGTTGATAGTTTATATGTTTTGTTTTTTTTTTTTTTTTTTTTTTTTTTTTTTTTTA
>PYUH01000185.1:1686201-1745765 GCA_016808085.1 Suaeda aralocaspica
TTTTTTTTTTTTTTTTTTTTTTTTTTTTTTTTTTTTTTTTTTTTTTTTTTTTTTTTTTTTTTTTTTTGAATAAATTTATTAGGAAGAAAGCTAGTATTGATTTTTTTGTCCTTTGCATGTGGTAGGAGAGCTGGCTTAATCAAGTTAATGAAATGATGCTACTATGTGGCGAAGGCTTGCAGCATTTACATTGGAATTCAATATTTGAGATGCAGCATATGAGAGCGGAAGATAACAATTTAAGGTAAAGCTGTAGTTTAGTTTAGTTTAGTTTATTTATTTATCATTTTAAAATAAACTAGTTTCTTATGTTGAATGAGAATATTTGTTAATTTCTTTGGTGATATACCATGTGTAGTGGTAGTTGGTCATTTATTTGATGTTTCCGAAGGCCCACTAATACATGCTTTGCTCAAATGTGATCTGCAACTATTTTTGTTCCTATTTGTATCTTGATAGAGGATATACTTGGTTGATTTGATCATTGGCTCCAATGGCTTGGTATTGGTTGCAACATTCATTAAAATTACTTTGTTGGTGTGAAACTATAATGTCTGGAAAAGCACATGATCGTTTGGCATGAATAAGCTTGCTTTACATAATTGTGAATTTTATAATTTTTTTTTCCTTGGTACCTGGTAGAATTATAGGCATGCATAATGTAAAAATTTGGCTATTGTCAGGGATAGTTTGTTGACACTTGACACGCTATATATGGGGCTCCCTGCCTGATAAGTATCATGTTTCTTTTGCTTGATCTGTTTGTTCTACAATGTTAATCTTATTTGATTGTTAATGTGAAGAATATCAGGAATACTACTAGTCTACTATTAGAACAATGCTCTAGATTCAGCGAGGGTATTTATTATCTTGATACATACTTTAAAACCAACAGTTTTCTATTCTGTTTTTGGGTGGGAAAAGGTTGGATTGGTGAGCTTGCTAGCAGTTGGGTGCTTTACCTATCTAGTATCCACTATATGCTTCATACTAGCTTTGAAGAACAAAATAGATGTCGTTATTCTTTTAACTGTTTGTTTATAAACCATGAGTAGTCTATGCGGAAGATGAGAAGTGGATACTCGGTCGGTTGCAAACTCCATTAATATGGTGCCTTTTCTTCTTTTGACCACAGATCAAAGATGAAGAATGATCCTGAGAAAGAGTTGTCTGTGAGAGCTGCTGCAGCTTCTATCTACTCAACATGCAATTTTACATCTTCACAGGAAAATGTCAGCTGCTGCTAACCAATAATTCCGAAATCTCAAAATCAATTGTTTTGAGCATAGTTTTACTTTTTCTTTTCGTGGTTCAAGATCTTATGATCTCCTTGTGCATTTACCAATTTCGACTCAGTGTTCTGCGGCAGGATACTGATTTACTGAGCTTGTATTGAATGTAGAATTAGCCGGTGACTTTCACCCTGTATCCAGTAATCTTTCTTAGATGTCGGGTTTAGTAATGGATAGCCTGTATTTTCATTTGGCACAGTAGGTAGGAGAAGTTTTACTTTACCCTTTCTGCTACTTGATACTAAAAAGTAACTAAGCCATTGAGCTTTAGTGTTCTTGTGAATGAATAATTCTGTTGCAGAATCTTATTTTTTCTGCTTATTGCCTTGTGCTAAGGCTAACCAATTCTATTTTTGTTTCTTGAAGATTTCTCTATTTATTTAGTAAAAGTCAACCACCAAAAATTTGAGAAAGAAAACTGTGATTGATTCAACACCCAAAAATTTGCCCCTCTTCACTAACACAACCACGGAAGAACCACCACCACCACTAATGACCAGTGGTCAATGGGAGATAAAAGATGAGTCGACAACCATCAATAGTTTAAAAACAAATTATTTTGATAAAGAGTAATGATATATGTAGCCTTCAGGGCTACAAATAAAAATTGAATGCATAGCTTAAAATGGAAATTATTTGGAAAATCATAACAGAATCATGCGTTAATCACTCAGTCAATATATTACATGCATATTCTCATTAATTATTTCCATTTATAACTTTGTACAAAGGGTATGTATATTATTTTCCTTTAATAAATAGGGCAGCCTAAAAAATAATGAATGAACTAAGATACTTTACTTATTCCCACCATAAATCTATATATTCAAATGCATTTGATTCCAAAATTAAGAGCACCTTTGTAGGTCATTTTCTTTTACATTAAAACATAATTGATCTAAACTGAACCGAACTAATATAAGTTGAAAGAAAATGAAATACTACCAAGTTAATAATAATTACAACTCTGTATTACAATGAAGATGGGTAGAATAAACTTTTATCAAATAGATCATTACTGAATTGAACCACAACAAATTTTTTAGACCATAAGAACATGGTCGAGTCTAGGCTTGTTTGGGTTGTGGTGCTGGTTGCAACTCGCAAACCCAAATATTCTTCCTGTTGTTTTTTACTTGCTACATTGGACCAAAACCAAAAGATGTGAGAGCTTTTTTTGGTCCAATGTAGCAAGTAAAAAAAAATAATTACAGCTAATTGTAATATGTAAAATTGCATACTGCAAAGATATTTTAGGGTAATATGTTAGAAATTTAGGGATAAAGTCGTCTTTTTTATACACTTTAGGGTAGTGCGATAATAAAACTTTCTACTTATTTACAAAAATGTCATGTAATTTACTATTTATACATGTTACATTAATTTACGAGATATTATCTAAAAACAACGGAGTATCATTTTCATACTAACACTTTTCACCAAAAGCGTTGTTTACATATTATGATGTAGTGTTCAAATTCCACCCAACATCAAATTTCATTGCTAACCCCACTTAATTGAAAACCCCAAAATTCCAAGGCAAAAAACCCCCCTCCAAAAATGGCTTCAGAGAATTTGGGTATAGTTCCATCTCAAAGAATGGAGAACAACAACTTAAATTCTCAGCTACTTTTCCAAAACAACAACAACAACAACAACAACAACAACCCATTAAGGTTCGGGCGCGGGTCAGAAAACCCGGGCCCGAAACCCGGGTATATTGGGGAGAAATTGTTTTCTATGGATCACCGTGAAAGTGGGTACTTTTCGCCGGAGCTCCGGCGAGGTGATGACGGTGTTGTTGGTGGTGGTTATGAGGAGGGTCATGACTCGGGGAGGCGGGACCGGGGTCGGAACTGGAATTGCCGGGAACCCGCCTCGACAGCGAGTAGCGGGGAGGATGAGGATGATGATGAGGATGAGGACGAGGATGATGATGATGAGGATGATGATGGTGATGGGGAAGTGTTGGGTGTAGTGGGAGTTAGTGGGAAGAATAGTCATGGTAGTAGTGGTGGTGGTGGTGGGGAGAAAGTTAGAGGTGGGAATTCCAAGGATCATGTTTCATTTGGTAAGCTTATTGTTGTATTTGTTGATTATGGAGTTTTATTTTTAATTTAATTAATAGAGTATGGTATGCAATCTCAAGTTTGAAAGTTTATTTTTTTTTTTTGTTGTAATTTTGGTGATTGATAGACTAGTAGTGGTGGGTTAGTGTTAATTTGATTGGTTTCCAAGTATCATGCTTCAATTTGCAAGTTTCATGTTTCCCAAATTTGATTTAAGGAGGTATGATTGGAATTATATGTGTCATTTCAAAATCGAAATAGGTTAAGGAGTTTGATTTTAGAGTTTATGGTATGCTATTTCAAGTTGGTATTCAATTGTGAGGTTTAGTTGTGGTGAAAGTGCATTAGTGGTTGTATATGTGATTCCATTTGCGAGTTTCTTGTTCGCTAAATTTAATTAGGGAGGTATGATTGAATTAATGTGGTGTCAAGTTAAAATTAAATTAGATGTTGTTGGTATGTGGTCGTTTGTTCCACCCATTCGATAATTGGCTGAGGTATGAACTATGAACCTGTTTTGTTGAAAAGGTCATGTGTCTTAGAGTCAAGGAATTCAGTTCTCCAGAGAAGGGAAAGGAATGAAAAGAAAATATCAAATATGCTTCTTTTAGCATTTTGGATGTGAAAGCGCTGTTGGTTAATCTGTTAATTTGTGATGATAGGCACATCAATTAGGCAGATGATGATCAAAGACGGGGGTGTTATGCAACCAGGGGTTGATGCAAATAGAGCCAGTACAAGCGAGAATGAGCAGCAAGGAAAAGTTGGGAACTTAGAAAAAATGGTTACTGTTGCTGAACATGATGGAGATATGTATTATTTACAGATGTTTCAAGGAACAGAAGGGTCCAGTCGCGGAAAAAAAGATATAGCTAGGGATAATGGTTATGGATTCAATGGAAGGAAGGACAGCTCTATTTCAAGTGATCCAGGTGATTCACTGAGGGCCATTTTTTCCGATCCAATAACGTGAGTGCATATAGAACATATATTTACTTTTCTTGTTTGACTAGAAACCTGATAGCTTTTGTTGAACTGTGCAAAGAAGCCTAGGTTGTATGAATGGGATATTTGAGCTTAAATACTGACTTTGTATGCATCTTTGCATAATCAATACTTTATCACTTGCTTGAAATTACATATGCCTTCCAACCTTACAGTCTTCCGATAGTTAGGGATTATCTCTTAAGATGTAGGGTACTCCCATTTTGTTGCATTTCTATTTTGCTAACTGTTTTGGAAAAGTTGTGAAACACTGGTATTTCTGTTGCTGTAAAAGTTTGCAGTGTGTTTATTCAAGGTTTGTTCGGCCATTTTATATTGGTTTTGGATTGTTTAGAAATGTGTCTAGTCAAATTCTAGTATTACTTATTTGAATTAGTTACTCCTTATTTAGTTAGAGGGTATGAAGACATGAAGTTAAATTTACAACTCAAGTTCAGGACTTCAGTTGACCAAAAATTAGTTTAATTGAAGAGGCTTATAAACTGAAAACAAAGAGATTTAGGTGAAACAGCAAATCAGCTTAGATGACGGCAAGTTAGTTCTGATCTTCTGATTATAGCCTTAATAAAGAGATTTAAGTAGAAAAAATGGAAACTTAGTTTTTATGCCCCATTAATTTTTTTTTTTTTTTTGTGCTATTTTGAAATCTCAAACCAATGGAATTATGGAACGACAACATCAACATATCCTAAGTCCCAAAGTAATTTGGGTTTGGTTAGACATGAATCGATATAAGAAATCGCAAAAGTTAAACTTTAGTATTCTAGAGAATATTAACAAACTAACGAAGAGGGTAGTCTCTTGGGTAGGGCTTGTAACAATGATATAGTGGAAGTGCTATGAGCATTAAGCTTCTGCTAAGGAATGAGGTCACAAGTCACAACTTATAAGTGTTTTATGTGCCATAAGGTAATTCAAGAAGAGTTTTGGTAAGGTTTGGAGGAGGTGATGCCATAACTTCATAGAGGAGATAAGGGAAGAAGTTGATAATTGGTGGTAAGTGGTAACCTCAACATGTATGTGATTTCTTAGATAGATGGCTTTAAAAGCTTTCATATAGATTATGTTGTAATAGGTTGCAATATTTTGCCCTTTTTATTAGCTTAGGACTTGGGTACAGCGCACTCTTGGTTTGAAAAGAGGTTGTCTCGATTTGTAGGACTGTTATCCATGCAAGTCAAATTGACTTCTTCCTAGTAAGAAAGTGCTTGGAGAATTTTTTTTGTTGATTGTTAATTAATCTCTAATGCTAGATTTTCAAGGAAAGAGATATATAAGGGGATGAAGACCGATAATGGATCTTTGAATTGAGTGGTGGATATTTTAAGGGGGAAATAATCAGGAAGTTCTGTTCAAAGTGACTAATGCAGATTTTAGGTCGGTGAATCTGGATTTGGATATAAACTGTGTTTGGACAAATAAATGGAGCGTTTCTCGAAGGATTCAGAGGATTTAGTCATGTTTTAAATTACCCTGAGTTATATAGATAATTTGGTGTTAAATGGGGAGTAGTGTAGGGAGCTGAATAGCCGATGTCTGAGGTTAGCTTTTATGATTTCTCATATCGATTCATGTCTTGCTAACCCCAATATTTGGGATTAGGGCGATTGTTATTTGTTTGATGTCTAAATTTTAATTTTCATAACCACTATGATGTTAGAATATGTACCAAATTATTTTATATAAGAAACATGAGAAGATTATACTCCCTCTTTTCTTTTTTAATTCTTCTCACTTGCCTTTTCATTTCTTCAATGCACATAAAAATCAAGCAACAACAAAGCCTTAGTCCCAAAATAATTTGTGGTTGGTTAAACACGAAACAATAAGAGGTGTCTTCAACGCACACCTTTGAACATAAATATCTACAATTTTATGCAAGTCAAAATTATGAAAGCTTAATTTTTGAAACTAGAGTTGAGGCAAATCAGTCAAGAATACGAGTGACTTGACTATGTTTTGGCATTTATGTTTACAAAAATTCATGGTTTGGGTTCTTTAACTTTTGTGGAAAGAATAAAGTGGGACCCAGGGATTTTGATGAAGGGCATAGTGCGTTATTACATTAACTTGGTTTAGGTGTCATGTTTCAAGATGTGCAGGTAAATGTTTGAACATGTGGAGTAAAGAAAATTTTTCTTAGAAGGACTTCACCATAGATTTATCCTACTCCCATTATTACTAGCAATAGTCATGGGGGAATTAACATGGCTCATTAAAGGCAATATATCATGGTGCATGCTATTGCTGTTGATGTTGTGTTAATTGATGATAGTATGAGACTAGAGCAAGGATTTTATGTAATAGTGGTATAGAGTGAAAGTGAGCTTGCTGTGTGTCTAAGTGACATTAAACGGTAAGGAGTTGTATGAAACATGTGCTCTTAGTACTTGGTGTTTCGGAACAGAGGTATCCATCATTTCATCAACATGTACGGTGTACCCATTTAGATGAGTGCATGTGGTTATTATGAACTATTATGAAATCCATAGCACATTTTGAGGTAAAAGGCAAAATTTAGTGGGCACCTTTTATTCCTTCGCTTTTTGAGGGTTAAAATTTTGGACGTTTCGAAAGGATCATATTAAAAGATGAAAGTAGTGGAGATGTGTATGTTTAGATGAATCTACCGGAACCCTTCTCTCCATGTGATATATTCTAAAACGATGATATTTGGTCAAGTGCAACTTTGCTTGTGGAAGGTAGAAAACTAGAAAATGTGATGAACTTGTTGAGATTTAAAAGAGGTCGAGGACTCGAGGGAGACCTTGAGTGAGTTGATTGAAAGTAGTTATTAAAGATAAGAAGAGTTTGGGTTTTAGAATATTCAACACTAGATAGAGCGGAATGGAGTTAGAAATTTGGTGAAAGATGCCTAGGATATGTTGAGATGTTCATGCAAATTACCTCATTCACTAGGATTAAGGCTGTAAATGCCTTTGATAGCTCTTGTTGTATACGTATATAAATTGTACGTAGTATCATACTGTAGGACTGGATATGTTACATATTTCAGTTTCAAAGCATACTTCTAGTCTAATATATACTTCTGGTCTCTAGATACTAACGATTAAAATGTTTTTTTTCTCTTTTTAGATTGGCTAAACAGATGGGGCTTTATAATTGCTTATTGTTTTTGAAGATTTTGCTAAAAGATGTTTATGATCTAATTATTTATTTGAGTATTAATGAGTTAAGTATTGACCAAACAGAGGAGCTCTGATGGAGGATGCAATGATATTACCTTGTGGACACTCCTTTGGAAGTGGAGGAGTTCAGCAGGTCATCAAAATGGTAAGTTAATTTAAAATCTCATGACAAAGTAATATAACTGTTTTTTTGTCTAATTTTTGTTGTTTATATTCTCAGATGCATGTTTTTTGAGGCCCTTGTATGATTGATTTGGTGAACTATGATACTTGATTTATCTTCCTTTGCTGGTATTGTGGTATATATAATTATATAGTGTTTTAATCACCAATTTGGCTTTATTGCCCTAGTTTCCAGTAGCTAGCTGAATGACTGTTTAAGAAATTTACTGGTGCCAATTGGCAAAGCTGTGTAGCAAACATAATTATCAAACCTCTTTCTCCATCCAGCAGCACTACAAGAACATTTAAAAGATAAACTAAATGCAGAAACAGACGCACTCTCCATTGTCTACTTACCAGCTTCACACCAGTTTACAATTACTATCTTAGTGAATTGTGATTTATGTTTTTGGAAACTTTTAGAGGTTTTTCCCCGTGTACTCGTGAAATTTTATAAAATTCATTGTGTTCCCCTAATGTATAGAAATATTCTCGTTGTACCCTTAAAATGTATAAGATCTCACTTATGCCCTTATGACTAATGATGTTAACATTTACATTATTTCCCTCTTATTTCTCTCTTATCCTTCATCTTCTTCCTTTAATCCTTTACCTTCACCTGTTTTTAGTCGACTCTCTTCCCATTGCACCCATCAATAGTGCTGCTAAACCTTCCTCATCACCGCCAACCTGCCTAGCACCAACACCTAGGTAAAAGATTTTCCATAAAAGCTACCCAATTTACCCAAATAAAACTTTACTCAATTCTAACAAATTTTCAGTTTGAATTAAAACCATTACAAACCAAGCTAAAGAATTCCCTAATTAATATACAACAAATCACGGAATATAGAGCTAATGCACACACCAAAGCCCATTACCCCAATTACCCACTAAACAAAATAAATTTAGAATAATTATTCGCATTTTACCAAAATTGATTTCTTCTAACAACTATTCACCTTAACATGATAACATAAACCGCTATTCTTTCTCATATTGCATATTTTATTTGGTTGCAAGTTGTTTTTTGTTGATGACTCAATTAAGTTTGCAAGTTGTTTGTTGTTGATGACTCAATCGAGTCCTCAAGGGGCTCAATTGGGTCTTACAAATGCGAGTAAGATGCTTGTTCTTTTGAATGTTGGATTTCAAAATTTTACTAAAATAAATTTTTGGTGCATTAATTATGCGTGCCTAGTTGCTTGTTCATATGTCTTAGAAGCAGGATTAGTTGTGAATTTTACATTTGGATCTTTATTAAGGGTATTTATTATTAAAAGAAAAACTGTAATTATTGGCCATGAATGTCAGTGAGGCAGAGAGGGTGGCGGACTGGCAGTGATGAAGGTATATGGTGATAATGGCATTCCGTGAATTTTAGTTCATATTAAAGGGTACATGGTGGATTTTTAAAACATTAGGGGTAAACGATGAATTTTGTAAAACCATAGGGTTACTTGGTCATACATCGGAAATGAAGTCATACATCAGAAAGTTGGTGTCGCAGACATTGCAAGCAAATTTAAGGAAAATCGCTTGCGTTGGTTCGGACATGTGAGACGGAGACCTGAGGGAGCCTCGGTGCGACGAGTGGAAGGGTGGGATCATGGAGATCTCAAACGAGTTAGAGGGAGACCGAAAATGACTTGGTGGGAAGGGTTAAAAAGGATATAAAGCTTTTAGATTTACTAGAGAATGAGGTTCTCGATCGCAGGGGATGGAGGAGGAAAATTTATGTGGATGACCACATGGAATGATTAATTTTGGTTCATGTAGCCGACCCCAATTTTGGGATTAAGGCTCTGATTGATAGATTGATTGATTGATCGATAAGATTACTTGGTCAAAAACCTTTTTTGGGGCTACAATGAATTAGATTGAGAACTCCTTTGGTGGCAACTGATCATTCGTACCTCAAATAAATTGTCAGCTTCTTTAAGAGGTACTTGCTGTCTTCCTCTATGTGTGTACGCTTGTGTCTAGGATAGTTTGTGCGGTTGTGCAAGCATGTTGGGCCTTTTTGTCCGTGTAATGCATGCATGTTGCCATTCATCAGGCACTTATGGTAAACCATATGCTGTGTTGTCTGTGTATATGTGGTGATTGTTATTTTCTAGATCTTGATGAAACAAAAAAAAGATAGAGTGCATTAAGCTAAATTAATGTATTTCAAACATGCTGCTGACAAGAACCTTGATTCTTGATATTTTAGGTTTTTTTTTTTTTTTTGTTCCTTTCGTGTATGTTAAGTTTTTTTTGTTTCCATCCATATGCAGAAAGCTTGTTATACCTGCTCGCATTCTGTTGCTGAAGACTCAGTGGCTCCAAATCTCTGTAAGTGATGAACTTTGGAAATTTAATGTTTTACTTTTAGTAACGATCTCCTCTTATGTTTTGCATCTTCTGCCACTTAGGAAAACAGGATTAAGTGAGATGTCCCGCTTTTGTCTTGGGCCTGTTCAAGTTTCAATTTTCCCTTGAGTGTCTTAAGATCCTTTTCAATGTATATCTTCTTTATGTTTTGCATCTGTTGCCACTTAGGAAAACAGGATTAAGTGAGATGTCCCGCTTTTGTCTTGGGCCTGTTCAAGTTTCAATTTTCCCTTGAGTGTCTTAAGATCCTTTACGAGCTTAATTAGTCATTTATATGGTTCATGTTCTATAAGAAGTGTAAATAGTTGTATTTATACTAATGGAGTGAATGCTGATATCTGACAACCCAAAATTGGAACTGCTTTTTCTAATGCTTATTGGTGAGGATTAAAATTTATTATACTCTTTATCCTTTTTTTGCTTTATTTTTTTCTTTGTTTACAGCTCTTCGCGCTGCTGTTCAAGCTTTTCGTCGTGAAGAAGATTTGCAGATGTACAAAGCTTCCAAACGGAGAAGAGAGAGGTTTGAACAGGTCTCTTTTGTTTCCTTGTGAAATTGGAATGTGTTTATTTCTTTTAAAACAATTGGTTTAGTGGGAGGTGTTGGAGGTGAATATATATGTGTATGGTAAGATAAGACGATTTAATGTTGTGAGGTAGACAAGCTTATTGCTTTTCTGTTGTGCAGGAGAAAAGTAATTATGGCGATTCATGTTTCTCAGATTCACCTAGAGGTAAAGGTGTACAGTTTCCATTTTCTGTGACTGATCGTGTCATCATAAAGGTTTGTGGATTATTTATCATTTTTATCAGTTCTGGTTAGTTTTTGGCTTTGAAAGATTGATAATTGAGATGTGTTGCTGTTGTCAGGGAAATAAGAGGACGCCAGAGCGTTTTGTAGGACGTCAGGCAATTGTTACAACACAGTGCTTGAATGGATGGTTAGTTGATTTTCTGTGTTCCCCACCTCTCTCACACCCTCTTTTTGGGACTAAACATACACGAGCACATGACACACACAGTTCAAGTTTGTGCACTGTGCAAAACAGCTAACTACACAGCACAATGCTTGAATAGATGGTAAATTGACATGCTAGGGGCTCTTTGGTGCAAGCTAAGGCAATATGTCTTACTATAGTATATACTTCGTACAGCATATCTGGAGAATCCCTCCATGATAAAGTTGAGTTAGACCATAATCTTGTTTTGATAACAACTATTAGTAATAGCTACACTGCACCCAATTTCCCTTGTTTATGCTGTAGACTTGGTACCTGAAACGACTTAAATCCTTCTCTAGATTACTCATGGTTCTCAATAAGGTGTTGATGTGGAAGTCAAAGGCCGAGCGATCCTTATAGTTGGCGGCTGAAAAGACAGTGAGGTTGTGGCTCCTGAGGTGATCAGTTTCTGGCTTTTAGAGGAGGTAGAGGCTGGTTAGGATGAGAAGAGAGGGAGTGTGCAAAGGGTGTTGGTCGTGGTCAGTTTCTGGCTTCGAGCTAGTGTTGTGCACTAGGAGTTGATGTTGAGGATAGATGAGGGGTTAGGGAGGGAAGTGTCAGAGATTGTGTAGAGGTAGAGGGTGGTTAAGGTGGGGAGATAGAGGGAGTGTGCAAGGGGTACTGGTTATGGTCAGTTCTGGCTTTGAACTAGTGTTGTGCGCAAGAGATTGAGGTTGAGGATAGATGAGAGGTTAATGTTTTGGTAGCATCGCTGGGATAATGATGAAAGTTTAGAACATAATATTTCCTTGATACTTTTGCCGGTGGTAGTTGTCACGGCCTGACACTCCCTAACTTTTTATTTTTGTTATATTATGGCCGTGATGGCGTTAGAATACACTAACCAGCCTAACACACACACGCACAAGATATATAGATAAAGCACGCTAGAATGCTACTAGAAGTATTTCACACAAAGCATACAATTTTTATAAATGAAATCATAATGTATTGTATGCCTTGGACAAGCCCCAAGGTCACCTGTTTATAGGCAACAAGAACCACGGCACACAACCGTGCTTATGCCCTTTCACATACACTGTGAGATAATACAAACAACTATATACAATATTTACACGGCAATGCTTTATTCTAATGAAGAGGTTCTTCAATGCCGTTGTTGTCTCACTAACCCTTGGAAGCCTTGCCAAGCATCATGTCTCAAGCACACTTGAAAAACCCGGCCTATGCATCCCTTGGTGATGACACATCATTCCTCCATGAGCCTGCATAAGTCCCGTAGTGGCGTAGTCCTTATCCCTTGGAACCACGCCATGCTCCCAATAGCCACCTACGCAACAACACAATGATTTATTAGTAATGTCACAAATCAACATGTCTTTCACACACACATACGTCCTAGTAAGTAACTACCCACAAAGACGCATACACGCTACGCCGACAATGCCCCGGGTCACGGTCCCCGCAAGTCCGACACTCAATTATCATCCAACACATCATTCTCTCACATAGCCTCATACTTAACCTAGCCAAGCTAGGAGTCAAGCATGTCCATGTGCAACACGCATGGGACCTCCCTTGGGCCGCCTAGCCAAGGGAGAGGGTTTCCCCTATAGTAGGCTATATTGAGGAAAATTTTGTGCTGCAGGATAAACTGGTGCTAGATAAACTATACTTTTTGACTTGCACAGAAGACCTAGTCTTTGTGGACCAATTGACTCCTAAGGCCTCATGGACATCTCCCATGAGTGTTCTAACCCTATTGAGCCTAAGAACCTCATTAGACTTTAGGATGAACAAATCAACGTTGCGCGTCGCGGACCATCGCTCGACCACGACCATTTGACTCCTAAGGCCTCATGGACATCTCCCATGAGCGTTCTAACCCTATTGAGCCTCTCCCATGAGCGTTCTAACCCTATTGCGCCTAAGAACCTCATTAGACTTTAGGATGAACAAATCAACGTTGCGCGCCGCGGACCATCGCTCGACCACGACCTAGTCAGTGTGTGAGTTTTTCCCGCGTAGTGTCGTGGGTGCCAAAAAGTGATCTTACAGTAGTACATTGCATTACTACATGAGCAATTATTGGTATTATTATGGCAACCTTCCCTATATGAAATGGGATCCTAGATTCCTATTTCTATGTAATGTAGATATTATTTCTTCAATTAGTACACATCTAAGGAACTTGAAACTCAGTTGTATTCCGTATATCCTAAAGCAATAGCAGTTTATCTGGATATAGTTTAGGTATGCTAGTTGTTGGACTGACAAGTGACGACCTAACCCCTAGGAGAACAGGTTCGAACTGTGACTAGGTGTACAAATGCCCACTTACCATGCATACTGTTTAACCTACTTCACTGACACATCTTGCGTGCGTAGTACATACGAAGTACTAAATTTAGCTGAATCACATTGCTTAGAGTGTGGCTTAAATGGAATGCAAAATGCTGTCCTAAAGAAACTTTTGGGATATTTTTATTTACGTGTAGGTATGTGGTGAAGACACTAGACAATGCAGAAAGTGTAAAATTGCAGTATCGCTCCCTGGAGAAGGTTCAAGACAGCTCTTTCTCAAAGCCATTATCAGACAAGGTAACACCAAACTGGCTATAGTCCCAACCTGAATCTGTACATGCTTTGGCGTAGTTTATCTAACTTTGTTAGGTCAGATTTTGTAGAAGATGAAGGTTATACTTTGAGTCTTCGAGGCCTTGTAAATTGAAGTAGCCTCGTTTTAGTTTTCACTACTGTATAGGAACTTTGCTGGGGCTGTGAATATATTATTAGCCTTAGTCCATACCATTTGTATGCGACTTTTCTTTCTATAATATAAGCCAATTTTAGCAGCTGTGTTCAAGTGTTTTCAACCTGCCATCATCTTTGTATGAGAGACATGGAAGTCGCTGACTCACTAGTCAATCTTTTAATATTAGATTTCTTGTCCTATCGTACATGGTCATAGCACTCGCAGGCGAACAATAGAATACATTTTTTTATCTATAAGAGCATACAAGGTTTTGGTATTGTCTTACTGCAAGTGGGCTTTTTTGTATTTGAAAGAATATAAACAATTTTAAACAAACTTTTGGCATCTTATATTAAGCTAGAGTGAGATTCATCGTACTGCTTTTTTACTAGTAAGTGAGATCATAGCCAAAGTAATGGACGTTAGGCATGTCGACGAACTGATAATCAGAGCTACTTCTGTTGAAACTAGGCTTGTTGCTGGCACCCTTTTACTCACTTCAGTTAGGCTATTGTGTTCATGGTAGGAGGGAGGACAAGAACAACTTTTCTCAGGTGGATAAACACAAATTCCATCCTTACCACACAGACCATGTACACAACATATTTGCGCAAAAGCTTGCCATGTTATGGACCATAGCCCCGATGAATTATTCAAGTGATAAAGCCTGAAATTTCTATTGTAGTCTACTGTCAGCCTTCTATATTAACTTCGAAACCTATGTCTGCAACACTAAATTTTAACTAGTGGCTTGAAATGAAAGAGTTTTTATCATGAAGAATTGGACCCCGACTATTGTTGTTAAACTTGGGGCTAGTTCGTGAAACCAATTTATGTTTTTTTTGGGACTAAGGCTTTGTTGTCGTTGACTCATTTTAGTGGTAAAAAGCTAGGGTAGGGTGCAAGGTATCGGTAGCACACCCAAGCTTTGCCGTAGTATTTTACCACTTGGGGCCTTACCAACAAGGTTACCAAAGTTGAGAACCCGTGCTCTATCTACAATAGATAGGCCCAAGCTTGTTATACAAAAACAAGGTTACTTGTGAATGAATGCTACAAATAAGTTACAAGCGGCAGAGTCCCTCGAAAATAAGGCCTGAGCATTCGTTTGGGATGCTCCCCTTTTAGTTGGTTTTACATTTGAGCCATCAAAGTGAGTGAAGACCGGGACGTTGCCTTTCGTTGGATTAAGCCTTGACCGTTGATGGGTTTCGCATGATTAGCTGTCCAAATAACAGTTTTCTCTCTAGAGTTGGTGGACCAAATTGAGAAATAATTGGCATGGCTAGTTGACTAGTTGGGTAATGTTATTGAAAGTATCTGAAGCCACAAGTTAAGGTTTTGTTCGCGGCCTCCGGAATGTGAGAAATTTTTAAGCAAGTAGCGCATTTGACTTGTAAAGACGAGCATCAAATGTTTCGCTGCTTCTGCTACTGCTGGCGCGGAGCAAGCCAATTTAACAGCAGTCATATGGAAATGGCAGAACCGCTGAAGATTGTCTGATATCTCATATTATATGTAAAACAATAATGATAGGTTGCATCCAATTAGAGACACTTGCAAAATTGAAAGGAAATAATTTTGAGATACACTTTTTTGACCATGTATAATTAGTAGATTTCAGCCTTTCAAACTCAGTCAGGCATGGTATAGTACTAATCTTTGAATTGAAATTTTCAAATCATTACATACTATTTTAAAGATAAATTTCTCCGTTACGTATTTACGTTATTTAGTCAATGGAATATGAGGCGCCTAGAAGTATACTCGTATTTTCTATTCACATTTTTGATGCTTTTTTTGGTACCCTATGTTGTCTTATTGTCTATATATTGTGAAATGGTAAAACGAAACGACCTCGGTAAGTCGGTAGTATGTTAACATTAAAAATTTCATAATGATTTATGAAAATAAATAGTCAATACCTAGTACTTATAGTAATAAAAAATAACCCGAGATGTTTAACTGGAGATTTTTAAAAGTCCAAGTTTAACTCTTTTAAATCATCCACTGTAGTATCTCCTATCTTCCAATGTTTTAAATTTATTTCAACTTCTTCGTTTGAATTAGAGAGTTCTTGTACAATCACATGGTGTGATGTAAGAATTATTTGATTTAATTTCTCACTTGACTTATCTTGCTTAGTAATCACAATTGGAAATGTTTTAATTTACTTGTTGAATATAACTTATGCTTAAATGTGTTAATTATATTGATAACCATATGTTGACTTGGCAATGCCCAAGGAGGTTATAAAGTTGGCATTCAGGATTGCTACAAAATAAGCAGTAGTAGTACAAGATTTAATGGCTCCTCTCTTAATTAGGAATTGCGTCTTAGGGCCTGTTTACTTCAGCTTAAAATCAATTCAGTTCAACTCTTCTTTTATTTTGCTACTCATTAATCCTTCATAAAAAAACTTTCAATTCATTTCAGCTCCAATCAATTCAGGTCAGCTCAGTTCAGCTGTTTTTAGTTGAAGTAAACAGACCCTTATTGTGTTGAGCTGTTGGAAAAATAAGAACAAAAAATGCATGGTCGTGCTATAATGGATTAATTGTCGATAATTTGTTTAAGCAATTCAATCTCATATATCAAGAGATGATTAAAAAATTAATATGAATTTCAAAGCAATATCGTCATATTATAAAGTTGGATATTAAGAGCAAAGAATTTTTAATTGCACATTTGATCTGGAACAAGTGGGAAATTGACGGAAATGTTATTCGATAAATTGTCAATCACTAAAATGTAAAATAGAATTAATAATGGTGATTATTTATTCAATTATTTTAGGTTATCCTATTGTTTTGTTACAAATCAATTATGTTTCATAGACTATTTGTTTGGCCACTAATATTTATAACGAGGACCTATAAGATCACGCACATTAAATGAAAGAGTTAGTTATAATATACTAAACCATGATTACAGTTTAGTATTACTAGGGTCAGTAGGATTTTATGTTGATTATTATATATTAGATATACATTTTTCACTTATATTTGATGTCATTATGAAGAGGGGCAATACTTGAAACTCCTATTCTTGATCGTTGATCTATATTGGAGTTCAAGCATAAAAAGGTATACTTTTATTCCATAAGATTCCTTATACTCCCTCTGTTCTATTAATTGTGCATTTGGAGTTTTTGACACTATTTACATGTAGTTAGATTTTTCATTTATATCTATTAATATATAAGTATGAACATAGTCAATTAGTCATGTGATATCGTGTTTAATTCGTCTTTATATATACATTATTAATATTTGATCGGTATAATTTTTGGAAACATATAGTTCTAGATATTAATGATATTAAATGTGCATTGGGTTGCGTAAAATACTGTTTGCATAAATCAATTTGAAAGGAAAGAAGTAATATGTTAAAATATTAAATGTTACTCCCTCCGTTCTTTTTTAGTTGCAACATTTCACTTTTCACATTTCTCGAGGCACATTTTTAATAATTTATAACTCTAACTATATATTTGTATAAATTATAAAAACTATATATTAATAAAGTGCACATCAAGACGATTCAGACGAGATCCATATCGACTATATTCTTCTTTATACATTGATCATAAAATTAAATCAAAGCTTAAAGGATGAATAGTGCACTTTTTGAAATATTGCAACTAAAAAAACGGAGGTAGTAATTTCTAGAGGTTATGCTATACTCCGTTTATCGAAAAGTCAATTTACTAAAATGTTATTATACCCAATAGGAACCAATCATATTCAATTGTTCATAGAATTTGGATAGCACCAACATAAAAATAGACTACAGTTTGGAAACTATTTTTTTTTTTGTTTGAAGGATAAATAAGCTAAGGGAGTGGATATCGACACTTCTCATGCTTCTCTACATGAAAGGGCTCTTATATTTCAATATTACTCATTCATAATTGAGAGTATCAATATTACTTTCCACTAACGAACACTACTCATTCATAATTGAGATTATTCGATCAATTTCATCGTTTGTTGATTATGTTTATCTCTACTTTCTTTCCAAAAACATTATATTATCTTTGATAAAAGCCAAGGAATCCAAAGATCAAATATAAAAATAAAAATAGCTTTAAATATGCATGTCAATGGTCCATAGCAATCTTCTATAATCTATAGCTTCATTCATCTTAAAGCAAAAGGCTTTCAAACATTTTTATAAGCTTGCTTTTTTCCTTTTCCAAAACATGTTTGCTAACTATATCCTCAAAGAAATGGAAGGCTGACATAAGCATAGGGCAATACATTGCTTTTCGTGGATCACTATTGAATCCGTGCTCCACAATGGCAAACAACATGCGCTCCACAAAACCTAAGTTGAATGAGAGAATCATTTTTTCAATTCTCAATAAAGTGAAAAAGAAACAAAAACAAATTAAAAATTGTAGTAAAAACGATATACTACTCCATCTGTTTTTATTTATTTGATACATTTTGACTTGTACATATATGATATTAATGTACTTATTTAACCTTACATATTTTTTGTTGTGTATATGAAAAAAAAATATAATAATTAAATATTAATAAGGTATTAATCAAATAAGATTCTCTTACATTATAAATAGTATTAAGATTCCAAATATATTGACGAATGAAGTATATGATATGAATTATCAATTATGACTATGCATAGCATATTCTCCAAGTTTGATGTCGGTCACACTTTTCTTTTCCCTTGATAGCAAGGTTTCAGTTCCTGCCATATACCACTTTTGACAAATAATGCATCACATGTACAAATACACAATCACAATCAACTACAAAACCTCTCCCTTGTTTGACAGTAAGGGATAACTTTAGTTGGTTAGAGCTCTAGTTTTGACTTTAAGAGGAGTTCTTGAGACTAGTTTTTACAAAAAGAGATAACTCAGTTGAATATACCTTTATTCCATGATCAATTAAAAAAATGAGCATTGAAGTCAAGAAAAGTCAAATCAATCAAAATTTGTCAACTTTCAAAGTATATTTTCTAAATTATACCTTTTTAAATACATACTAAATACATAAATTATATTTATTATATTTTACAAATAAAATTATAATGCAGCCAAAGCCTACAAAAATACAAAAAAATAAAATTATATTATTATAAAAATTATAAAATTATATTTATTATATTTTCCAAATACATATAAATATAAAAGGTTTTTTAAATGTCTTTTTTGCCCCTTGACTTCAGTTGACTTAAATGTTCATTTTCTTAAATGAGCATTTAAGTATTTTCATTATTTTTGATTTTATAAGGTCTTGAGATCAATTTTTATCACCAACTAATGTAGCTCTCTAGCATTAAAAAGCAAATTAATTACCAGGTATTGTTTGTTGTTTGTAAATTGTAATGCTGGTTAGTTCTTATGTTGTGCTTCCTTTAAGTGGAATTAGCCGCAGCATAAAAATATGCACAAGGTTAAAGAAGCTAAGGGAAGAGTAATAGAGAGTAATAAAATGAGGATGGAAGTAGGGATGTCAATGGGACGGTTGAAATAAAGAAACCTGTCCCAACCTAGCCCCAGTTTGGTGGGGATGGGTCTATGTTTGATGGGGATGGAGATGGGGATTAAATTTGTATCTACTGTTGGGATGGGGATGAGTTTTAAGTTGTACCCAAACACCTTACCCGTCCTGCCCCATCCCCGCATCATACACACCTCACTCATAATTAATTAATTACAACATATTACTCCCTTCGTTCCCTATTTTTATTTACATATGCTTTTGGAATGTTCCATATTTTTCTTTACTAAACAACTTTATTAGGTTTATAATATTTTTTTTATTAAGATGGACCCTTATTATATCATATATCAAAATAAGAGAGTGAATAGTGAACGACAAGAATAATAGGGAACGGAGGAAGTATATAACTTTATCTTCTTTTTTTTTACTTTTTTTATATTATTTATAGCTTAATAATTTTAATTCCACTTATTAAATTATATATTATTGTCTATTATTATATAATACAAGCTAGCATAACATTCACTTATGTTCATTTAGGTTTTGATTGTTTATTTTCTTTTACAATTGAAAAAAATGATTTGGCATCGAGATATAATGGGTGGTAGAGCGGAGGAAGTGTGGATGAAGCGGAGATGGATACCCAAATGGAGGATGAAGCGGCGATGGATACCTAAGAGGGGCATGGAGCGGGGATGGATTTACCCATGTGCCTAGCGAGGTGGAGATGGGGATGAATTATATACCCGTTGCAGGGATGACGTCGGGAAAGGAGATAAGAATGGGAAGGATAGGATTGACAAAATTCGCCCCGCTCTGCCCCAACTTAACCCGAGCTTAAGACTCAGTTATGGGCCTCACGCATCCTAGAACAAGACTCTTAAGATATTTCCCGTCAAACTGCTTAAATCTGAATAAAGTCTTTAAGTTAAGTCTTGCCGAGAGCTCAGTAATTTTAGTTAATGCAATTTCTTTCTGGTTTAACCATATGATCATGTTAGTGTTGCTCTTCTTGCACAAGTTCAGAAGACCTATTATACTATTAGCTACAATAAGTTGAACAACATTATAAGTTAGCTTGTGATCATGTTGATCCTTCTATTCATGCATGCTAGTGATTTGAATGTTGTTGTTAAGAAATTTCCAAAGCCACAATATATACATGTACATGTAGGATAAGAAGGATGCTAAAAGGCATTAAGGTGATTCGGTTGTTTGTGAGCATTGCAAGAAGATAGGTCACTCTATTAACAATTGCTTGTACTGTGTTTTTGACAAACATCATAAATTTCCATTTCCTTTATTTGCTTTCGCTGCTGCTTTTGATCTGATCTGTTGCATATAGAGCTACGAGGACTGGTGCTTCTGGTTTCTTTACCATTTCAGATGAAATTACCAAATTTACATGGACTCATTTGGTGCATGAAGCTTAGTCAAGATTGACGGTACTCAGTTGATACAAGAGGCGTTTTGGCCTGTATTTGCTACTAAGGGTAGTGTCCATCAAACAACTATTCTTTGCAATCCTCAACAAAATGGGAAGGTGGAGAGAAAGCATAAGCATCTCTTCAAGACCGCTAGAGTGGCGCGGCAGAGTAGTGCTGTAGTGGTAGGTGGGTTGCTGGGTGGTGATTTGGAGGTTGTTTCTTGTTTTTTTATAAATATGGGAGTGTAGTGGTGGTGGCTGTTGGGTGGTATGTTGGTGGTTAAGTGGCGGTACGTAGTGTTTGTAAGACAAGGGTTAAAGCGAAAGTTCAATATTGAAACGTGGATGACGCTAAGTATTTCAGGATGACAATTGACAAATAGCACCCAAGTTGAAATCAACTACGCATACGTATACAGGCGGATTCGAGAATTCCAATTAAGTGTAGCCCGGCCAAAAATTAAATAAGTGAAAATGCGACCAATATGATGTTGGGTTACTGAACAAGTTCATATATAAAAGACATTTCGATCGCTAAATGCATTTTTCAGTCACTAAATAAGCTATTCGGTTGGTATATTCAGTCGCTAAAACAACTTGCAATTGACAAATGAGCAGTGGCGAAAGCAGGATTTCAGAAATAGTGGATCACCATCAATTATCGGTCACTTGTACTAATATCTAATAATCCATACTATAATTAGTAATACAATCTTCATATTTCATAAGTATCATACGCCCTCCGTCTTAATTTACTTGCTACATTTGCCTTTTCATATCTCCAAAGACACAATGTTTTAAATTACCTATGTATATAATAAAAAATAAATATATATATATATATAATTTTTAAAACTTCTCATTAAAACAAATCAAACAAGATCTCGATTATTTGACTATATTTTTTTCTATAGTTATAAAATTAAAGGGAGTTAAAGAATAATAGTTGTCAAAAAACCTAATGTAACAAGTAAATAAAATTAAGAATGGAGTTGTTCTTTTAGATAAGAAAAAAAAAAGGCTTATAATTCCTCACATTTTAAAATCATTATTACACAAAATATAAAAGTATTTCTCCCAAAACTAATTTCATTATTTATTTTGAAAATTATGTATATGAAGTAAAAATATTATTATTCCATATAAAATAAAGAGCAATAGAGTAATAAAAGGCTACATTATTAAAAGGGTAAAGTGGTAATTAATTTGATAAAAAAAATATAAAGGAAAAAAAGTTTACTAATAAAAGGATAAAAACATAATAAATAAACTCTTTCAATATTATAATAATAATAATAATAATAATAATAATAATAAATAAATAAACAAAAGCTATACCAAGTGATAGCTAACTAAACGTAAACCTATCATCTTCTTCTTTGCCACTAAGCCCCAACTCTTCCCCAACTCAATTATAAATGCAGCTTTTTTGTTCAACTTCATATTTTTTCGGGCTTGGAGGGGTCACGTGCACTACCATGACTCTACTTTGCTCCACCATTGCAAATGAGTTCGCGACCGCGGTTTTTGTGACCCCACAATTCTTTTGACAATGAAATTGGTCTCCATTGGTCACTAAAATGTTTACTCCCTCTCCCTATTTTTCTTTACATATGTTGTTTTGTGATGTTCCATATCNCGGTACTCAGTTGATACAAGAGGCGTTTTGGCCTGTATTTGCTACTAAGGGTAGTGTCCATCAAACAACTATTCTTTGCAATCCTCAACAAAATGGGAAGGTGGAGAGAAAGCATAAGCATCTCTTCAAGACCGCTAGAGTGGCGCGGCAGAGTAGTGCTGTAGTGGTAGGTGGGTTGCTGGGTGGTGATTTGGAGGTTGTTTCTTGTTTTTTTATAAATATGGGAGTGTAGTGGTGGTGGCTGTTGGGTGGTATGTTGGTGGTTAAGTGGCGGTACGTAGTGTTTGTAAGACAAGGGTTAAAGCGAAAGTTCAATATTGAAACGTGGATGACGCTAAGTATTTCAGGATGACAATTGACAAATAGCACCCAAGTTGAAATCAACTACGCATACGTATACAGGCGGATTCGAGAATTCCAATTAAGTGTAGCCCGGCCAAAAATTAAATAAGTGAAAATGCGACCAATATGATGTTGGGTTACTGAACAAGTTCATATATAAAAGACATTTCGATCGCTAAATGCATTTTTCAGTCACTAAATAAGCTATTCGGTTGGTATATTCAGTCGCTAAAACAACTTGCAATTGACAAATGAGCAGTGGCGAAAGCAGGATTTCAGAAATAGTGGATCACCATCAATTATCGGTCACTTGTACTAATATCTAATAATCCATACTATAATTAGTAATACAATCTTCATATTTCATAAGTATCATACGCCCTCCGTCTTAATTTACTTGCTACATTTGCCTTTTCATATCTCCAAAGACACAATGTTTTAAATTACCTATGTATATAATAAAAAATAAATATATATATATATATAATTTTTAAAACTTCTCATTAAAACAAATCAAACAAGATCTCGATTATTTGACTATATTTTTTTCTATAGTTATAAAATTAAAGGGAGTTAAAGAATAATAGTTGTCAAAAAACCTAATGTAACAAGTAAATAAAATTAAGAATGGAGTTGTTCTTTTAGATAAGAAAAAAAAAAGGCTTATAATTCCTCACATTTTAAAATCATTATTACACAAAATATAAAAGTATTTCTCCCAAAACTAATTTCATTATTTATTTTGAAAATTATGTATATGAAGTAAAAATATTATTATTCCATATAAAATAAAGAGCAATAGAGTAATAAAAGGCTACATTATTAAAAGGGTAAAGTGGTAATTAATTTGATAAAAAAAATATAAAGGAAAAAAAGTTTACTAATAAAAGGATAAAAACATAATAAATAAACTCTTTCAATATTATAATAATAATAATAATAATAATAATAATAATAAATAAATAAACAAAAGCTATACCAAGTGATAGCTAACTAAACGTAAACCTATCATCTTCTTCTTTGCCACTAAGCCCCAACTCTTCCCCAACTCAATTATAAATGCAGCTTTTTTGTTCAACTTCATATTTTTTCGGGCTTGGAGGGGTCACGTGCACTACCATGACTCTACTTTGCTCCACCATTGCAAATGAGTTCGCGACCGCGGTTTTTGTGACCCCACAATTCTTTTGACAATGAAATTGGTCTCCATTGGTCACTAAAATGTTTACTCCCTCTCCCTATTTTTCTTTACATATGTTGTTTTGTGATGTTCCATATCTTTGTTTACCAAACAACTTTATTAGGTTTATAATATTTTTTTATTAAGATGGACCCCACACATCACCCACTTGATTAGTTGCAAGTTGTCTCTATCTCATCAATTATTCCTCAATTTGACCCCACTACTATTATTATATCATATACTATAATGAAGAGGTGAATAGTGGCGGACAAGGAAAATAGGGAACGAAGGGAGTACTTGTTTAGTGACTGATGTTGACCAACCATGGGGGTCCCCATATTCTTTTGTAGTGAAAGAAGATGATTTCTTAAACAACATCGATGATTCTCTAAACGTCGACGCGCAGTGACGATGTGATACAAAAATAACATTTTAGGAAGTGCCCAAATATAATTAGGCATCTTCTAAATAAAAGTGTTTTGTATTTTTAGTTAAATGTAAATATGACATTATAGAATTTATCAGAAATTAAAGATAGTATTCATATATTTGACATAGAAGTGAATGAAAAGTCAAAATATAATTTCTTTTGTAGTGAAAGAAGATGATTTCTTAAACAACATCAATGATTCTCTAAACGCCGACGCGCAGTGACGGTGTGATACAAAAATAACATTTAAGGAAGTGCCCAAATATAATTAGGCATCCTCTAAATAAAAGTGTTTTGTATTTTTAGTTAAATGTAAATATGACATTATAGAATTTATCTGAAATTAAAGATAGTATTCATATATCTGACATAGAAGTGAATGAAAAGTCAAAATATAATTTAATTATTTTTTTGAAAAAAATTGGGTATTCCCAAATAACGACTAAGTATATACAATAGTATTGGACAATGAAAATTGGATATCTCCAATCTATATTTGGAAATTCTCAACAAATATTAAGCATGTTCAATCTATTGTTTTTTTACATTATCGCTGCGCGCCGACATTTACAAAATTAATGTAAACAACATATCTACCAATGTATTTATATTTTTGTAAGGGGGAAAAAATACTATGTGTGTGTGTGTGCGTCGTTTAATTAAAGGTGGGTGTGAACCGAGCCAATAAGCGGGTGACACGAGCTCGACACAATAATGGCACGACATGACACAGGATCACTAGCGGCCCGGCTCGGCATGAAATGAAGGTTGGGACGTGGGTCGTGCCATGAATAAAAATAAAAGAAATCGACACGAAACCGACACGAGCACATGAGCGGCATGATTTTTTGGCTCGTTGGCACGACCTACAGCATGATTTTTAAATAAATAATAAAATTAATTATATAAATAAAGTTAACAAAAATAATACAAATAATAAAGTTATTTAATTAATAATAAATCGATTTTTTAAGCCATCCCCTTGATATGGCACGACACGACCCCCTCTCCAACCCGGTCGAACTGGCACCGCCATGGTGGCATGGCATGGTATAATTTCCACCTTTATGGTCAATAATTTCTCTTTTACTAAACGGGTCTATTCACTTCAATTTATCTTAACTTATCTAAGCTTATTGATACTTATTGGTACCTATTGGTACTCATTGAACTTATTGATACTTATTGATGATATTGACAATTATTGGTACTTATTTGAACTTATTAGTACTTATTGATACTTATTTAAACTTACTGATACTTATATGAACTTAACTTATTTAATAAGTAGTGAAAATAAGTTAAAGAGAATACAACCAACATATAAAATATTTCTTTTTCCTTTTTTTAAGAATATTACATCATCTAGAGAATTGCACACAACCTACTTTCATGGCTTTATGCAACGATTTTCGGTTTGCTATAAAACCAAGGTTTGGCCATGCAAGTTATTTTGATTCCACCTAGGGGTGCTTATCGAGCAAGTCGATCACGAGCTAGGGGTTGCTTGACTCGTGTTTGTTAAGTTTCGAGCCGAGTCGAGTTGCTCACAAACGACTCGTTAAAAATACCGGTCTATCTTGATCTTTAAGTTTATAATGATTATATTTTCTTTCTTTAAATATTTTATTCCTTTTTATAGTTGAACATTTTATTTCTATTCAATGTTAAAGTATTTATCAATTTTTAAGACAAATTAATTGAATAATTGTCAATCATACTCTCTTTGCTAGGATAACAATAGATATGTTGCAAAATAATACTAACTTATCGAGTTTCGACCGAGCTCGAGCTAACTCGAGTCGAGTTTTGACCGAGTCGAACTCGAACTGCTTGCGAGCTACTCAACTCGTTAAGCACCCCTTCCCCCTTTTCAAAAAATTCCTAATTTCAAACTAATTACTATTTTAACAAATTTTTGGGGGCCCAACCTTGTTGTATAAAATATTAGCTATAGAATCTTATGATTTTATAGGACAACTCAATTCTAGTAATTTTAAGCACAGGAGTCATGTACTCATTGGAAACCAAACTTTGTTGAACAAAATATACCAAAGAAATATGGACATAATGATATAATATTATAACCCTAACCCCTTTCATTGACACTTGAGCCACCAAACAGCAAGACCAATTTAGAAGAATTTTTTTCTTCTTCTAAAGACATTGATTTTAGAAAGATTTTCTAGAAAATTTGAAATTTTTCTAAGAAAGAGGAGCAATAGAAGGGCATTTCATGTGACTCAAGTCTTCTATCTAGTGAAGAATTAGTAAATTTATGATTTCAAATGACATTGGTCTTTGTGACATTCGCACCATTCTACTAGTGACAAAGATTAAACATTTTTTTTTTTGTTAAGTTGTCTTATAAACTATATTTAACACTCTAGGATGCAAAGTATGGCCACTACAAATTACAAGATGTCAAATTTCAAATAGTTTACCCATTAGTTTTTATAAAAACTAAGAGCCTTGTTTTGAATGTTTTAGACTCGAATATAAATGGTCTGACTATTTATCAATTAAAATTTTAATTTTTTTTTTTGCCTTAAAATTTTGTTTAACTAGAGTTCAATTAGACGAACTAACTACAAAAAAAGAGGCTTATACGATTTAATGTTCATCAATTTGACCAATAATTTGTTGGCTTTATTTCAATATGTAGGTACATTAATGCATTTTTTCTAAATGTAATAAACATTGATCAAACAAAATGCCTTGAAGGTTCTTAAAATAGCTCACCGGTAAATATTAAAGATATTAATCGCTTAAGTTTGTCCAAAATGACCCCAAAAAAAAAAAAATCAAATACTAATGATTCCTTTCCATATAATAATTTGACAAAATCAATCATTAGAGGTGTATCAAAACTTTAAACCTTCTTTATTGAATATACACTACTAAAGTTGCACTAATTTTATTTTTCCAAACATAAAGATATGGAAGCACTTCCTCATCATACCACTCTGTAATTAACATGGCAGTACAAAACAAAATTTCAGTTAGTGCTACTAATGGAGAATATTAGTGTTTACCAAAAGATATTAAAGTTTATTATCCAATAGGTGATTAAGTACAACTGATTTAATTTCAAAAAAATAACAAAATCTCAAAAATAACCTTACATTTGAGATAGAGTACAGTAGCAAGACAAGGATATATCAGTCTTTTTAAGAAAATTAGTTGAATATCTTTATGTTTGATCAACAAAAGGCGGGAAGTTCTTCCACTTTCTTCCTTTATAAAATTAACAGATTCACATGGGAATTTCTTGTTGTTTTGTGGTTGTATAATTGTGGTAAAGTTGATCCTTCATTTTTGAGTTTTAAAACTAAATCATTGTCAAAACTTAGCTATGAACAGCAAATAATCTACCATTTATTATGTATACATTATGCGACGATATCTGTATTTTATTACTTGCTACATCTCCCAAAAATAAACGTCTCAAATTACTTGCTATAATATTATAGTACTAATGTAGTACAACATATGGAGAAGATAACATTATGGTTGAGACAATGAGACGTATTGAGCCTTGCTCTCTAATGAGCTGAAATCAGCGGCAAAAGAGTCTGAAGGAGAAGTGGGGAAATAAATGAAACAACAATGCACTCGAGATAGTTGTGATATAACAACTTACAAAATTAGTGATGAAATTGATCAAATTTGACCAAAAATAGTAACAACTTACATTTCGATTTCACAATCATAGACAGGAGATTGAACTACCTAAGAATGTTCAAAAAGGGTTGCCCAAATGAGAACCTGGTGAAAAGGAATCCGGTAAAAACTACTCCCTACTTACAACATACAGTGGGAACTACAAAAGCAGAAGCTAAGGAGCGGGAAAAAATGAACAAACAATCAGAATTAATTAATTTTTCAACAACACCATCCAGACCGGATTCCTTGTCGCCGGAGAATTAATGGGTGAACTTTAACATGTTAATAACTAGGCATGTCCAATAATAGCAGTACTTACTTTACTTACCCTGACTCTTGGCCTTCTGAAGGACACCTGATTAATTCCAAGATATTAACCACCTCTCTCATATCAGGTCTGTTTGACGGCACTTGAGAAGTGCAAATCAACCCTAATTTCATCACTGGAATGACTTCTTCGGCTGGGTATACACCCTCCAACCGCTCATCAACACATTCCTCAACCTTCCCTTCTTCTAGAGCTCCTCTCACCATGTCACAAAGAACAACTACATCATCCTCCATGTACTCAACTGGTCTTTTTCCAGTCACTACTTCCAGAACCAAAACTCCGAAACCATAAACATCGCACTTTTCTGTTATCTTCACTGTTCGGCATGCGAATTCAGGCGCCATGTATCCAAGTGCACTCTGGATTTTGCTGCTTAATATGTATCGATCTAACATTGGCAACAATCTCGCTAGCCCAAAGTCTCCTACTTTAGCGTCACCTAAGCCATCTATAAGAATGTTGCTGGATTTGAGGTTGTAGTGAATGACATTTAGTTGATGCAAATGTGATAACCCTTTAGCCATCCCAACAATTATGCTGAACCGGTCATTCCACGAGAGGAAGTTCCCACCATTTCCTTCATGAAGATGCTTGTGCAAGCTTCCCCCAGAGATATAATCATATATAAGAAGTTGAAGAGACTGAGTCCAATAATACCCTTCAAGTGTAACAAGATTAGGGTGCCTGATTTTCCCCAACTTCTTCACCTCACGCTCAAAGTCTTCCTGTGACTTTACAAGACTTGAAACAGTGAGCTTTTTTATTGCAACAGGGCGGCCATTTTGGAGAACAGTTCGGTAGACTGCCCCAAATCCCCCACGGCCTAGCTCACAGTCCTTGTTAAGGAGAGCATGGGTCCCAGTGCTGAAATCTGGCTCTCCCGAGAAAATGACAAGCTTTCCGGAATTGGCATCTGTGGAGGGCGAATTACTGAAATCATCACCGTTAGATAATGCAAGGGCGGCAGCAGAACGAGATGCTGAGGCTCTGACACGAAGGTTGAGAACAGTGATGGCTATCACACCGATCACAATAACTGCAGCAGCCCCAATTGCAATGAAGGATGAAATGCTCAGAAGGTTTTTCTTCTGAACAAATGTAGGGGGCAGAGTAGAACCAGAGGTTGCATCAGCAGTGGAGTTGGGATTTAGAACAATGGGCTTAGGAAGGACAGTAGAACAAGCTCTCTTTGTAGCAGAACCGCACAAAGATGGATTACCTGCAACAGAGGAGGGGGATATGGTGTTGAAGAAGCCACCAGGTAGTTCACCTTGGATATTATTATGGGAAACATTGAAAGACACGAGATGCTGGAGATTTTCTAGTTGTTTTGGCATAGCTCCATTAAGGTCATTGAAAGAGAGGTCCACAACTTGTAGATGAGCAAGCTTTGATAAAGCTAGAGGTATTGGTCCCTCCAGACTATTATGAGATAAGATCCTGAAAATTAGTAATAATAAAAATGAGTAATTCCACAGTAAATCTGAAAAAAGAACCAAACAGTTTAATGCCAAATCCTTCAAGAGTACGTGTAATATGCGAACATAGCAATGTTACCGAAAGGTAACAGATTAACAGTTATAACAAACTGAACTTCCTTCATGCAAGAGTTGCACAACACATTGTTCCATTATACAGAATTACTCCATATGAAAGTTAAAAATTCTACTAGAACATTTAGGAAACAATTTACAGCAAAACTAGACTGTCTTTGCCTAATGCAGACGATCCACTGAGACATAGAGAACAACATGTGATTTTTTTAATACTTACAGCAACCAGTAGTTAACAACATAGATTACATTAGTGAGAAAGACATTGATAAGCAGATTAAGAAAGAATACTTACAATACATAAAGTGAAGAGCAATGCTCAAGAGAAGCAGGTATGCGACCCTCGAAGAAGTTCTTTTGTAGTATCAACTGCTGTAACTTAGTAGCATTTCCAATTTCAGAAGGGATGCTTCCATTCAGTTGGTTTTCACTTACATCAAAAACAGACAATGCCGTTATTTCCCCCACATTTGTCGGAACAGGGCCAGTAAACGAGTTCTTAGACAAATTTAAGAACCCCAAGCTGCTAAAATTAGCAAGAGAAGCTGGAATTCCCCCACTTAACTTATTATGGGACAAATCCAACACTTCAAGACTTTGATGTGAGATCTTTTCAGCCGAAACAACAGACTCATTCATGGTTCCACTTAGTTTATTTTCGGACAGCAGAACTTCTTGCAAACCCACCTTAAAAATCCACTGAGGCAAATCACCAGTCAACAAATTCTGTCTAAAGTCAATGACTTGAAGACTCACACAACCAACCATAGACTCAGGTAAACTTCCACTCAAACCATTAGCTGACATATTCAACACCTTCAAAGACCTAAGTTTCCCCAAAGAAGCAGGCAAAACACCAGTAAAATTATTAACAGAAAGATCCAAATTCTCAATCCTTTGCAACCCTCCAATCCATTGAGGAACATGACCCTCAAACAAATTACCTCCCACATTAACAGACCCTATAAAACTCAAATTCAGCAGCGAAATCGGCAACACCCCAGAAAGTGAATTCCCACTTAAATCAAGTGTTTTCAACATTGAACACCCTCCGATATCGCCCGGTACAGGGCCAGTAAGCCGATTTCGGCTCAAATCAATATCTCTCAAATTATACAACCCATCAATCCCCTTTGGAATTTCATCACTCAATTGATTGAAAGACAGATCAAGTGACCTCAACAAATGCAACCCCCAAATCCCAGATGGCAAACTCCCATTAAACTGATTATTAGTCATATTAAGCATAGAAACACTAACACATGAACTCAAACTATCAGGGATTTTCCCTGAAAACATGTTATAACCTAAATTGATACTTCTTAAGGGCCCACATTGTTTGAAAAAATCAGGCTGCAATTCACCAGACAAGCTATTCTTACTTAAATCAAGTATTCTTAAGTTAGAAAGCCTTACTAAACCAGGGCTAATCCCTCCAGTGAGATTGTTATTCGATAGCGAAAGCCGCCGTAGCGATTGCAGCTGAAGTAAGCCTCTCCCTAGTCTCCCCGAGAGCCCGAAATCGTTAAGATTAACATCAGACACTCTGTTGGATCTAGGGTTGCATTTAATGCCTTCCCAAGTACAAGCATTATCATCATCTTCATTCCATGAAGCTAGTTTCCCTTTTGGGTCTTTGACATCTGCTTTGAATACAATTAACCCCAAAACGTCGTCGTTTAATGATGGGTTTATAGAAGGTGATGAACTTGAACATAAAAAACATACAGTTAACACTGTTACAAAAATACACTGAATGTTAGTACTAACTAACTTCCTCATTGTAAATTGCAACTAATTTAAGTGTTTTTAGGTGAAAATGAGAGATACCCAGTTCATAATTTAGTGAGATTAACAAAACCCAGAAGTTTGATTTGGGAAAAAATGAACTAATTTCAAGATAAAAATTCCAGCTTTTTTTTTCGGTTACTTTTTGCTTGTTTTGTGGTAAACTGTAATTAGTAACGGCTACAACAAACGTTACAGAACTAAATGGGTTTTTTTAGTTCAATGTAAAACATAAAGAGGATTAATCAAGTTAAAGTTAAAGAGATTAAAACCCTAGAAAATGGGGAGAAAGTGAGGTTTACAAGAATGCCCTGAAGAAGGTGGGAAATTACAGAGAATGGGAGGTAAGATGGGGTGGAAGAAGGAGGGTATTTTGGGATTTTATGCTAAGGAAACGGTGCTTTGACGCCGGAGAAATGAGGAAGACGGTGGTTGAGGAGAGAGTAAAGAGTAGAGAGAGAAGTTGGGAGTGAAAGAAAAAAAGTAGGAAAATTTAATAGCGAATTTAATGAACAAGGGGAGAATAAATGGTAACACTTTCGATACTGTTGAGTTGACAGAAAAAGTGAGAGGGAGAGAAATGTGGGTGGGGTCCTTTCATTAATGAGTGTGCTATTGGACTGTGTGTACGTGGCTAATGGATAATGGTGGGGGAGGTTCGGAACCGGGACCCGAGGTTATGAACCGAACCATCAACCACTTGTGCCGAGGTTTTATGGTTAATAGGGGTGTGCAACATTTTACGGTTCCGAATTTCCGGTCCGAAATTTTCCGATTCCGTTTCGAAAAATCGGAATTCCGATCAAGATTTTTGAAAATCGGAAAAACCGGACCGGATATCCGGTTTTTTAAGCCGGAAACCGGGTCGGATACGGAATGGATTTTTAAAAAAACGGATTCCGGATTTTTAAGGAAAACAAAATCCGGAATTCCGATTTTCCGGATTTCCGATCCGGTTTTTAAGGGTATATGTGTAAATTTTAGTGAAAATTCTAGTATATAATTCGGAGCCGGATATCCGGATTTCCGATCCGTTTTTTTTTCTGGATATCCGAATTTTCGGAATTCCGGTTTTTCCGGAACGGATACGGAATCAATTTTGTTGGTTCCGAAAATCCGGATCGGAAAATTTCCGATTTCCGGTTTTGCACACCCCTAATGGTTAAGGGGCTAAGAAGTACGGGGTCGGTATTTGGGTGGTGGTAACCGCACTTGGTTCGTGTGGGAATGGGGTGGTGCGAGGATGGTCGTAATTTGTCCTTGAGACATTTGGTTGGAGGTAGGAACGTGGTGGAGTTGATGGGTTAGCGAGGTGAGGAACGGGTGACGTTTGTTGGCTTGAAATAGTGTACCCATGAGAAAACCAATTTTTTTTTTTTGGTGCTAGGGAGCCACAAGAGCGGGGATGAGAATCGATTCCAAGATCTTCTAGAATCGGGAGGGAAGCTTTTACCACTTGAGCTACCCCTCACTCTCAGAGAAAACCAAGTTATAAAATGAGAAAACCAATATATAATTAAATGTTATGTAACATTATTATGGTTGTCCATTATTCTCATTTACTATTTTACTTCTTTGCCTCTTGTAACTCACTTTTGTCTTTCCACTTCTCTTGTAACTTCTCATGTAACTCACTCTTTTAATAAGTGACTTTCTAATACTTTTAAAAGTTACTAATCCTATGTATGTATAAATATATGCATTGTATAATGAAGCAAAATGAGACTAAAAAAATTACATATTCTCTACATCTCATTTCCTATGTTTTCATAACACGTTATCAGTACAATTGTTCTACTGAGTCAATTACAAAATAAGATCTAACAATCTCATAACAAAACGTCTACTTCTCCCAACAGTTATGAAATTTTCACTCCATATGATCGTCAAGGTAAGTTATCTTGCATCTGTTATTAGTCCTATTATATCCAATGGAATAATTGATATGAATGGGTTGGATTGCTTAATCTAATTTACATGCTAAGAATGCATGAGGATGTTGTTGATGAAATATCAACCCTCGTGATGCAAATTCCAGTGACTTTGCACAATGGAGAATTCTTAATTATATGCATGTGGTTTGGAACTTTAATATCCTTGTTGTTTATTAGATTAGACATATTGTTTTTTTTTTTCTTTCTTTACATTCCCCTAATAATATGAATGTCTTGTGCGATGTTTTATGGAATAGGTATTCTCATTGTAATTATGGGATGGATTATCTAGTGCAACATAAGTTTCCTAAAATTGTCCCAATAAACTACTATTACACCTTTATTTAATTGTCTTTAGTAGTATTATCAGTTTGATGCCATGATACTATATTTTATAGTTGAATGAAAATCAATTTCATTATGTGACAACAATACTTTTATTGGGATAATGTTTATGCATTTTTTTCCCAATTCCTTTACTACATCCTTCAATATTTGATAGGGAACTACGTACAAATCATCGAATATGTGTTCAGGTTATTTTATATCGGAGTACGAGTGCTTTTTTTTAAATTCAATCTCAATTATTTCTTAGTTTTTGAGATAAATCGACATTTCTGATGCACAAAAAACAATATATGAGTCGAATTGCTAATGTATGTTTTTATGCAAAATATGTGTGAATTCAAGAATATGCCGCAATAAGGCTCCGTTTGGTAGAGCGTAAAACATTTTCCATGAAAAGTGTTTTCCTCCCTATTCAAATTTTACATTGTTTGGTACACAAAGGAATGTAAAATCATTTTCCACGGGAGTAAATTTTTCCTTACAATGATGGAAAACCATTTTCCTTCCAAAATGAAAGGAAAACAATTTTCCTCCCATCCCCTTATACACTCTTTCCTCACTACCTCCTTCCACCCTCTTCATTTTCCCTATTTTCTTTTACATGCAACCAAACAATGGAAAACTGTTTCCATGAAGATTGTTTTCCATGGAAACTATTTTCAATGAAAATCATTTTACATTGAAAATGTTTTACGCCCTACCAAACGGACCCTAAACCATTGACATAGCCAAAAACAAAAAGGGCACCCTAATGAAATCAACCCCAAAAATTAGTAAGTGTATATATAACTCATATTTGTATAATTGTATAATTTTACAATTGCTTCATAGCACATGCTTTCATGGTTCACTCTATTATTATGAATAGCCGACTAGGTGTCATTTGGACTCTAATCCATTACTTAATTATCTCAAAAGTTGACTTATAATGTGAATGGTTAAATCCCTACATTATGTGTTTCTAATGGGAACAATAACTATATTTCGAAATATGTATAATGATCTATGTAATGGGTAATCAAGTAAATTGTGTTCTACTAATATGATGTACTATTATTTAGTTTTTCCAGTTTTGTACTATAAGCGAGGGGTATTATTTGTTTTATATTTTGAACTTTTGCATGTAACATATTTTGTACTTTGTACAATTGCATAAAATCATGGTCATATGATCATTACAAGATCTTATACATTGACACTATTATGAAGTAAACTGGATTCTAATGCATGAGGATGTTTGCAACATATTTGGTGGCGTTTGTTGGCTTGAAATAGTGTACCCATGAGAAAACCAAGTTATAAGATGAGAAAACCAATATATAATTAAAGAAATTTTTAACATGAATTTATAATACTCATAAAAGTAATATTAAAGAATAATATCGAACTTAAAAAAAATTAAAAATAATAATATAGTACATATATAGGATAAATTGTTTAATGGTTTTCTGTACTTCCTCTATTTCTTGAAAAGTTCTTGCCTCTAGCCTATGTGAATGTTCCTTAGAATTCCTGTCACTTTTATTTTGCGGATGCCATAATGTAGGGCCAACAATCTCACGAACAATTTATCCTTCAATTTACTCTCTCTCTCTTCTCTCTTATTTGCTTTTTGTTACATTAACCAAATTTTGACTTGAAATAGTGTTTGACATGAACTTTAATGCATAAAGAGTGTATTTGATTTAACTTTTTTATGCCTTTTAGAGAAGGGGATTGCTATTTTAAGTCCAACTTTACTAAGTTGACGTCCAACTTGCAACACTCTTTTTCACATTTCGCCTTTTTGCACAAAAAAAAAACAACTCTCTCCCACTACAAATTTCTCCTCCTCCTCTCGAACCACCAACACCAGAAGTTTATGTTTGGCCACTAGAACACCATAGGCGGTGGACGTAAAATGTTGGATGAAGACGGTGAGGTAAGTTTAGTTGGTGTCTGCATTTAACGCTAGTATGGTGAAACCAATGCCTTGAGAATGCGTTTGTTCCATGGAACCAGTGCATAGGAAGTTTATGTTTGGCCATCGGAACACCATAGGCGGTGGACGGAAAATGTCAGATGAAGACGGAGAGGTAAGTTTTTAGTTAGCGTCTGCATTTAACACTTATATGGTGAAACCAGCGCCTTGAAAATGTGTTGGTTCCATGGAACAGGCGCATTTTCAATATGGATCGACCAACACATTTTCAAAGCGTTGCTTCCATCAAACAGGCATATTTTCAAGGCGTTGTTTTCAATATACTACATATATATATGTATTTGTTTGTATTTATATGTATTAATAAATACATATAAATATAAACAAATTTGTAGTGAGAGAAAGTTTTATTTTTTTTACAAAAGGGCAAATGTAGAAAAGGGTGTTGAAAAGTAAAAAGGTGTACGTCAAACAGTAACACAATTTAGATAATCAAGTAAATCTTCTATATAATATATCAAAAGGCGTCTGAGACAACGTGAGTGTGCCACGCAAGCTCCCGATCTTTCACCAGAATTTCGCCACGTATGTAAGCTCTTGTCAACATTGCGCCACATATGCAAGAATCATACATCACCATGCCTAAAGAATTCACCATCCCTCCCGTCACTTTCCCCACTACCACCACCACCACCACCAACCCCACACTCCAACACCACCTCCAACACTGCCCAACCCTACCATTCCATCCCCTACACCTACCCACCTCCATCCTTTTCATGTCCTTCGACATTGCCTCCACCTCCTTCACATCACCACCATCACCAATAACAACCACAACCAACACATCACCTTTACTGCCGACCTAGCATCTCCTTCTCCTTATTCATCTTCCTCGATCTTCTCCTCTACCACCAACCATTTAATCAAGCTTATACATTAAAAAATTAATTTAATCAAAACTCATACTACCACACATACAAAGTATAATTAATAATAAGCAAACTTTAAATCAAGCATACCCATTAAAATAACAATAATTAGGTGAAGATTTTGGGGCCTTTTGAGCTAATAATAATAATAATGAAGATGATGATGATGATTTGGTTGATTCAATCATACATTTCAACAATTCCCCAATGCCAGATGCGACGCTTCCAACGATGATGTTGGTAGATGGCATGGTGATCTAAGTTTTGCTAGTGGATGACAATGGTGGGTGTTAGTGGTAAAAGAGTTGGCAAAATTAAAGAAAAAAAAGAAAATTAAAGAACAAAAAAGAAGAGGAAAGGAGTGAGTAATAAAGTAAGTAAACAAGAGAATGAATTAAGCAATGATTCAATGAACTGACATGGTCCAATTCATGGAGAAGATAGAAGAGTAAAAGAAAAGGTCAACAACAATTGACCATAATATATTATGAAGTAAATTAAGAAAATATAATAATAACCTAGATAGCAGGTTACAGGTCACTTGAACCAAAAGGAAAATAAGGTATAAAGATGGGCCTAAAGATGAATAACCAAAATTAGGGTCTTTAATTAAAAGATGATCGAAAGTTGTGGTTATTTTTATAAATTTTTCCATATTTTAATTTAATTCTTTTAATTTATTTTTACTTTTTGATTTTTTTTATTTTTAATTTACTTTAAGATGCTCGCATCACGTTACAAGGGTGTTTACATAAACTACCATCCTATGTAGTTGTTTATTACTAATAAGCCTCAGGTGCATACGCATAATCTAAGGATAGTCTATATTTTAGATTTTTTATTTTACTTTTAATTTTTTGATCTTTAGTTTTCTTTTTCATTTTAAAATGGTCACATCAGGTTATGAGCATGTTCACATAAACTATTATACTATGTATTTGTTTGATCTTAAAGGTGATCAAAGGCAGGGTCGAGCCAAATGTGAAAAGAATTGGACCCAAACTTATAGCCAAATCCCGTAAAATTAGAGCGGGTTTTTTGAGTAGGGTGTAAAAATTATCCCGAAAATCTCATTTCGCACCACTAAAGCCCGCACAAAGTGGAGAGGAAAGCGGTCCGGGCCGGAAGAAAGTGTGCAATGTGCCTACAATCTGCAACACTACGTATTTGTTTGATCTTAGAGGTGATCAAGGGTAGGGTCGAGCCAAAGCTTAGGACTCAAACTTATTCTCAAAACTCGTAAAATTGGAGTGGGCTTTTTCGGGCTTTTCGAGTAGGGAGTAATTAATTAACCAAAAAATCACATTTTGCATTGCCAAAGCCTGCACAAAGTCACGAGGACAGCGAATCAAGCCAAAAAAGGATGGGATAATGTGCCTAAAATCCGCCAAAAAAGCGGGTTTGGCAAGCCGGACTCATGGATTAGGCTGCATGATCACCTCTATAACCTCTTTTTGATCCATGTCATCGTAATCGGTACATCATAGTGAAAAATAGTATGGGTACAAAAAAACTGTTTGTGGGGGTTCAAAGGTTTGACCAAAGAAAATACTTTATATGAGTATTTATTTTGCAATTCCCTATAAATAGGTACGTATGTATTATAGAGTTGGGCTACAATTGGCCACCTTTATATTCTCTTTTTGATCCATGTAATCGTAATCGGTACGTCATAGTGAAAATCTTATGGGTAGTATGAAATAGCTTTTTGTAGGGGTTCAAAGGTTAGACCCAAGAAAACAATTTATATGAGTATTCATTTTGTGATTCTCTATATAAATATGTGTGTATATATTATATGGGTTGGGCTGCATTTGATCATTGCTATAACCTCTTTTTAATCCATGTAATCGTAATCGATACGTCATAGTGAAAATCGAATGGGTACAAAAAAGCTTTTATAGTGGGTTCAAAGGTCTGACCTAAGAAAAAACTTTATATGAGTATTTATTTTACAATTCTCTATAAATAGGTACATATACATTATTTTGTATTAATTGCACTTGTATCTCTATAAATTAATATATATAGAAATTATCTCTTCCAATCTATTTTATGTTAATTTAATATTATATCGAGTTATTTTTCTTACTACCTTAACACTACAAAAAATAAAAATAAAAAGTCATTGTGCTACGAATCGAATTTGTCTCTAAAACTAAAAATTTCGTCACCATTTGGAGTTAGCGACGAAAGTAGAGTTGGATGCACACCGTTTTTAAGTTTTAAAAAGTGTCGTTAAAAAATATTTGAGACGGAACAAATGTTCAGAATTTTGATAGCAGAGGTTGATAGCATGGTATTTAAGAGAGTAACATATTAATTTTATTTTTACATTTTATGCATAATTAATATAAATTTTTTTAGTTTAAACCGTGTTTGGCACGTGTCCTATACTAGCCATATATGATAATAGATAATAAGATAAATATAATTAATAACTTTAAATGTAAAATAATATATATATATATATATATATCACTTTAAGACAATAATTTTAGTTATTAATTTTAATTGCTATTATCCATTTTTTCACATGTTTTATTTATCATACGTAGAAAAGGAATTATTAATTTTAGTGGGTTATTACTTTTTTATGATATACATGTTATGATTATTTTGTTGTGGACAATAATGACATATAGCTTAATTGGTAAATAATGTGTCTCACATGTCAAACGTCATGAGTTTGATAGATAATAGTAATACTAATATATGTCCGTTTTAGTATTTTACATCTTATTATCTACATTTATAAATAAACTAGCTTTGGTCTTCGGGCGTTGCCCTGTATCATTTGATGAAATTTCATTTTAAGACTTTTTTATTTGATTTACCTTTTTCATCAAAATTTAATATATTGTAATTATCTATATTCATTATTAACAATTTTTCACATGTTTGATTTATCATATGTCAAAAAGGAATTATTAATTTTACTAAGTTATTATATTCCTTGTTATGATATACATGCTGTCATAGATTGTTATGAAAACATATAGCTTAATTGATAAATTATGTGTCTCATATGTCAAAGGTCATAAGTTTCATTCTCACCAAACACATTTTTTACCGTTGAAAATTGATTTCCAAGCTGAGGTGGTGCCACGTGGCGGATTTCGATTCTTCGCCTTGTGTTTTAATATATAGTAGTTTTTTTTTTTAGGAAAAAGGGGGAAATCTATTAATTACTTAAACTGTTTCATACAACTACAAGTTGGAGGAAAATAAAAACAGCAAATGTTTGGCATGTCAGGATAAAAATTGCTAAGATAGTTTAAACATGCATGATGGGGGATGTCCTTTAGGAGCAACCATATGCAACTGGGGCTACTCAGATCTAGCTTACTCCAACAAGTAATTTCCATGTTCTAAGGTCGTTGCTTAAAACTTTATACACGCATAGAGGAGGATCTGCATGGATGACTTTGTCCCCTTGCATTACCTCGCCAAATTTAGCTAGCTTGTGAGCTACCATGTTATCATTTCTTTTCACATGAAGAACTTCAACCTCCCAATTCTGCTTGGGCAAGGCAGCCACCTCCATTACTATAGCTCCCAGCTTGTGGCAGGCATTATCTTCCGCATTTTGCAGCATTAGATGAATTGCTTCGGCATCTGTTTCAACCTGAAGATGCTTTATGCCCAGGTCTCTAGCAAATTCAAGGCTTTCCCTTATCATGACTAACTCAGTTTCGGCAGGCGTGTTGGTATGGAGCTTCAGGGAGAGTCCAATCATCCAGGAGTCGTCGTCCTTCCGCATTACCATTCCTCCACCAGCTTTTTGGGGCCCTTTCCAGCTGCCATCCGTGTTCATTTTGACTACTCCTTTGGGAGGAGCATTCCAAACCGGAGATTCATAAACCTGTTTGATCATTTTTCCTCTACCCTGAAAAGCAGCATCGTTAGCATTTAAGTCATTTAGGATATAGTTCCGATCCGGTTAGTCAGGAAATGGCGTTGACATCTGTCGAAGAATGCTTTTTTTCCTAATTTTCCAGAGAGCATGGCCATTTATTTTACGCCTTTTCTAACTCTTTGATCACCGTTTGAGGGAGCATGGCCGTTTGCATTGTATAGAGAGGATAGGAATTGAGAACCGCCCCAATTAGGGTTTTCCTGCCAGCTATATTGAGTAGCTTGCCTTGCCAACTTTTGATCTTATTTGTTGTTTTCTGGAGCATGTCCAAGTAATCAGCTATGCGCAATTTGTTAGGATTGATGTGCACCCCTAAGTAAAAGCCAAAATCACTAGTGGTAGACATGTTGCATGCTCGGGCTATGAGGTGGTGTTTATTCATGCTCATGGATTTGGGGAAAACAATGGTTGACTTGGCAGGGCTTATATGTAAACCAGACATGTTACCAAAAAACTTAAGGGTCTCAATAATAGCTTTGACATTGTCAAGGGAGGCATGTCCAAAGAGGAAGACATCATCCACGTAAAATAAATGGGAGATGTTGACATCTTTCACGACCTTAATGGGTTTCCAAAGATTGTTGTGGACTATATTTTCAATTAAACACGATAGCCTTTCCATGCACAGAACGAAGATGGAAGACGATAAAGGGTCTCCTTGCCTTATACCCCTCGATGGATTGAAAGGTTTTGTGATTTCACCATTCCACAGCACAAAAATTTTTGAGGTGGTGATACAGATCATTATTAGAGAGATTAGTTTGCTGGGGAATTTCATGAGATGCAGGGTTTCATGAATGAAACTCCATTCCAAACTATCAAAGGCCTTAGAGATGTCAACTTTGAAAGCCATTTTTTTTTGTTCGTTTAGCTTTTTTGAAGATGTGAGCTATTTCTTTGATCACTAGAATATTGTCCTCTATGTTCCTACCTTTAACAAAGCTTGATTGAACTGGGTTAATCAGATTAGGCATGAGAGGCTTAATTCTATTAGCGATAACCTTGGTTTGAAGTTTATACGCTGTGTTACACAACCCAATAGGCCTAAACTGACTTAAATCCAATGGGTTGTCCGTCTTAGGGATAAGGCAAAGATAGGAGAGATTAATATCTTCATTGATTGCTCCCTTTTCGAAACATGTGTGAATTAGGTTAACTAAAGAAGCGGAGGTTTGGTCCCAAAATTTTTGAAAGAAAATCGGCTGAATGCCGTCAGGACCTGGGCATTTTAAGGGCTCCATATGGAACAAGGCTTCTTTAATTTCGTTCGGGTGGATGGGGCTAAGAAGCTGGTTAGACTGGTCTGCAGATATTGTAGCAATGTTGTCTGAGATGCTTAGCAACATGTTGCTAGTGCTCAGGCTGGTTGTGAATAAGTTTTGGAAGTGGGTTCGAGCCATTGATTTTAGGGTTTCTTGATTATCAATCCACTCATTATTTGCATTTTTTAGGGCTAGAATTTTGTTATGACTTTTTTTAACCGTGGCCACGATATGGAAGTATCTTGTGTTCCAATCACTGAATTTCCGCCAATCGATTCCGGCTTTTTGAGCCCAATGGGTTCATTCAATTTTGAGGATGTTATCATAATCATTCATCAAGTATTTCTCAAGATTTATAAGAGAGGGGGAAAACTTGGAACAAAGAGCTTTTTGGATGCCCTCCAATCTAGCTAGAATGCGTTTTTTCTGATTAATGGTTCGGTTGAAAATATATAGTAGTTGATTGTGCTTAATTATGATTTATTATACCTCTCAAGTTTTTACTCGCTACATTGACATATGAATTTTTTTTTATGTAAAGAATAAAAGACGATGTACGAACCACCAATTTATGGATTGATTGAGTGACATAATAAAGTACGTGTTTATTGAAAAAATGAAAAAACAAGGATAAAATAGGAAGTTATGGGGTTAAAAGATGATAGTCATAAGAGTAAAGTTGTAAAAGTTTATAAGAGCCGCGAGCAGACTACAAGAGAAAAATGTATATTGCAAGTAGTTCAAAATTTTAGTAGTTAGTATAAAAAAAACAAAGGTTATATGATTTATAATTTATGAAAAATACAAATAATAGTTTACAAACCTTACTTTAAACGAAATATAAACAATTAATTTTTACATTTGTGTAATTCTTACATCGCACTAGTTCAATATTGAGAGTGATGATGATGCTGTTTGGACTTCTGAAATCCGAACTGGTGCGGCTTACCATGGAAAGATTTTTGTGAATCAATGAATGCAATGTGTTGGAACTGTAGAGGTCTAGGTAACAAGAAGGATGTTGTACGTTCGTATGTTAGTTTCTTAGCTGCTAAGTTTTCTTTAGATTTTATTTTCTTTTCTGAAACAAAAGGTCAAGTAGCAGAGATCCAAGGCATTTTCTCTAAGCTTGGTTTCTCATGCTCTTTTGGTGTTAATGCGGTTAAATCTAGGGGGGGCTCTCTTGCTGTGTAGGCCTCCTAGAATGGATGTTGAAGTTGTGTTTAGTTCTTGTCATCTTATCCTTGTAAAAGTTAATGATCAAGTTATGTCCTCTTTTTATGTTTTGTTTGTGTATGGGAGTCCTTATGTGGCTCAAAGAGTGGAAGTTTGGAATTACCTATCCACGGTACTCCAATTAATTCCTGATAATTGGATTATCTTAGGTGATTTTAATCAAATTGAGTCACTTTCCCAACGTCGGGGTGGTTCTTTAACCATCCAAGGTGGTATTGAGGGCTTCAAAAATTTCAAACAAAAACATACTCTCATCCCCATACCCACAAATGGCTCATCTTTCACTTGGACAAATAAAAGACAAGATGAGAACTTTGTGTATGAGACCTTAGATCGAGGATATGTTTGTAATCATTGGCTTCCAAATTTCCCAGACACAAATATCACAAATCTTCCCATTTGTATTTTTTATCATGGCCCTATCTTGCTTAAAACAAAACAAAGCCCATTAAAGAAAAAACGTCCCTACAAGTTAGAAGCTTGGGCCTTGAGTGCACCTGTCACTGCTGGTTTAATCATTCACAATTGGGCCTTACTTCCTCCGGGGTCCAAACAGTTTATTTTGCAAAGAAAATTGGAATCAGTCCTTAAGGCAATAAAACATTGGACCCTTGATTACAAGAATACCCACTGTATTCAATGGCAATCAATCCATGACACTCTAGCTAATACTCAAAGCAACATTTCTAACTCTACTGAAGCACAAATTGCATGGACCAATCAGAGTGAAACACTTGATTATCTCTTGATCAAGAATAAATTTTGGAAACAAAGAGCTCGGATTAGATGGGATAACATGGGGGATCAACCAACAGCTTATTTTTACAAATCAGTCAAAAGCAGAGCCGAGAGAAATGAGATTACTTACATACAAGACATGCACAATAACTGGGTTTATGAGAGTACAAAAATTAAAGAAACGTTTGTTTATTACTACCAAGACTTACTCCATCCTCTTGAGACAGTTTGTTCAACGGGTATGGATACTTTAGTGGATGTTTAGCTCCGGGATAGTCCAAGTTTAACAGATTCTAAGTTACTCCATCTCAACAGATCTTTCACAGAAGGGGATATCCATAAGGCGATTTTTGACATGCAACCCATTAAAAGCCCAGGTCCAGATGGCTTTCCCCCACTTTTCTTTCAAACTCATTGGGCTATCATCAAGGACACGGTTTGCAATGCGGTTTAAAGCTTCTTTAATGGAGGTCATATGCTTAAGGAGGTCAATGCCACTTTTCTTAGCTTGATACCCAAAGTTAACGTTCGAACAAGGGTGGATTAATTCCGACCAATCAGCTTGTGCAATACTACTTACAAGATAATCTCTAAGTGTTTGGTGAACAGGCTTAAACCAATTCTAAAGGACCTTGTGGGTGATTTTTAGAATGCCTTTACTCCGGGAAGACTTATGGCTGATTCAGCTTTTGTTGTTCATGAGCTAAATAACTGGGTAAAAAAAAAAAAGAAAAGGGGGAATTACGAGCAGCACTACTTAAAGTGGATTTAAGTAAAGCGTATGATCGAGTGAATTGAGAGTTTCTCAATAATATTCTTCTTCACTATGGTTTTCCACATAATTGGATCTTTTGGATCCACCAATGTATTTCAACGGTAACCTACAAAGTTTTGGTCAGTGGGGAGCCAACTAGCACAATTGTTCCCACTAGAGGTCTCAGACAAGGAGACCCCTTGTCCCCATACCTGTTCATCATGGTTATGGAAACGTTGTCTCGAAAGCTAATTCATTTGTAGGATGAGGGGAGTCTACGGGGATTCCAAATAGGACGGCATTCACCAAGAATCAATCATTTGTTTTTTGCTGATGACGCAACTTTCAGTTTCACAACAACTTTGCGATCTGTCACCACACTCCGACATACTTTAAATGACTTTTGCCTTGTTTCTGGAGAGGTCATCAATCATAATAAGTCCAACATTTTGTTCAGCCCGAATACCCTGAAAAGGTACCGGAAATTCCTTTCTCGTATACTACAGGTTAGTGAAATGGATAAATTTAGTACTTACTTGGGGTGTAACATGAATGTTGATGGACCCTCCGCCTCCTGTTTTAACCCTCTTGTGGATCGGTTAACACAAATCACTTCATCTTGGCATAATGCAACACTCTCCCAACTGGGAAAATTAATACTCATCAATTCAGTCATTATTGCAGCCACTAGTCATGTGTTAACTCTTTATATGCTGCCAAAACAAGTTTCTTCTAAAATCACAAGCAACTTTTTGAAATTTTGGTGGCAAACCTCTGCTACAAAGCGAGCTATCTATTGACGCAAACGTACTCTTCTTGAAAAGCATAAAGCAAAGGGGGGTCAGGGGTTGAAAAATCTAGAACATATGAACCACAACATTCTTTTTAAACAAGCTTGGCGAATTCACAGCCAACCAAACCTTTTGGTTTCAAGGTTATTTAAAGGCAAGTATGGAAAGGACCCCATTCACCTTGCTATGGAAGGGAAAATTCCAATAAATATGTCATGGAGTGGTAAATGCATGCTTGGTTCGTGCTGCTGCTTCTTTCATAGGAACTATCAATAGAAGGATTGTGAATGGAGAACTTATCGAGCATAAATGGGTGGAAAACACCCATATCAAGTTCTGTGATCATGCACAGTCTTCATTAGATAATCCGAAAGTTGTTGCTCAGCTTATCAGTCCTACAAGGCAATGGAATAGTTCACTTATACGTAGAAAATTTGATGCAAAAATAGCCCATGCTATCCTTAGTATGCTTCTTGACATGCGAGCTCAAGAGGATGCTTTGTTTTGGCCTCTTATTGGTACTTCCAACATAAGAATTCTGAGGGTTCCTATCCCAGTCACCATTTTAGATTTTGGAAAAAATTGTGGCAGCTGAAAGTTCTTCCAAAGTGGAAGCTTTTTGTCTGGAATATTTTGGGGAATGCTTTCCCATTGGGTGCACAACTCAAGATAAGGGGGATCAATACTTCGGGATTGTGTCCTGATGAGGCTATCGCACACCTATCAAAAGTAAACCAAACCACTCTAACTAATATAGCTAGGGAAGTAGGGATCGAATCCACAGGGAAGCAATTAAACCTATTAGTTCTAAAAAGTCTAAACTGTGTAAAGGGCCTTTGAATGTCGAATTAAGACTCAAACGCTAACTAAAACTAGAACTAAGTTGATTAAGGGAATAAATCTATGACTAAGTCTAGGACATCGGTTCACCATAGATTAACAAATGAATTGCACACAATTAATTAATTAGATTATCAATTTCCTTGAATTAAGGTCCACTAATTCTCTCGAATCTAGTCCCCTTCAAAACTCCTCTAATGGCTCTCGCTCACTTAGACTTGTTTTTGGCTATTGTCCTATGATCTAATGGTGGTAATCTAATCCTCTCGCATCGATTTCAACATATCAAACTAACAATTAAACCTGGCCAGTATTTAACTGAAGCATAAAAATTGACAACAGGAATTCCAGTACATTAAAACCAATCAACAATAAGCAAAGCATCAAACAATCCATGGATCCCCTAGTCCTAGAAAAGGACTACTCACGCCTAATAGAAACAAAGGAACTAATTTAATCATAGAACTGGAACTGAAAACATGACTTCAACAATTAAACAATTAACAAGAACAAAAATAACTCAAAAACAAGAACTAAAACAAAAACAATCTAAAATTAAATACTACTAACATTAAACTAAGGAAAATAATTAACTAACTAAACAGAGTAGAAAATAAAGAAACCTGAATTGCAATTGTTATGAATGAATGATTGAGTTTTGACAAAAGAAGTTCTTAGAGAGAAACTGAATGAAAAATCCTAATGAGAGAAATAAATTCTAATCTAGTCTTTTTTCTGTCTAATGTAATGTGTTGAAAAAAACCATACACAACACTATTTTATATAAAAAGTACAATACTCGGGTCAAAAGGAGTGAAAAACGGGTCCGGACAATCCGCCCGACCAATCGGGCAAAAACCCGCCCGATCGGGCTCACACGCAGTGATTGGCCTTGGAAGCATTCCGTGACGACTGCCCGGCGCGACATCCGCCCGATCGGCGGATCAGTTTTTTTCGCCCCTATCTTCCTTGAAAATGCTAAGTAAATTCCGCCCGACTGCCCGGCGCGAAATCCCCGACTCAGCCCGGGCGAAATGACTTTTTCGCCTAATCAAGTTGGCACGTCTTCTAGTTACTCCAGCTTCATCATAGCTTCCTGATATTTCAATTCTAACCCTGGCTTCTAGTCATCTGTTAGTTTAACTCATATGATTGCCTCGGAATCAATGCAAAACACCGAACATGCTGCAAAAGTCACTAACAACACAAACAACCCCACTCCATACAACCAAATTAGCCAAATATCTCCGAAGAGCATAGGTTAGAGTCAAAATAACCAAGAAAAGGGGGTAAAATATAAGCATAAAATACACTTATCAAAACTCCCCCAAGCCAAACCCTTGCTTGTCCTCAAGCAACACAGACCGACACAATGACTTCACATTCACCACCAAAACTTTTGAAAATACAACCATTCAAGCAATTCCGTCCATGTAATTTCTCCTATACCAATATATCAAAATCCTTTGACCGCAATCCACTTAAATCAATCAATAAGCCAACCATGTAAGAAATAGAAGTCGATGACTAGAGTAGCTCACTCGTGTCACTCCACACATAAAATTGAGCATAACAATGAAGCTCACCCTAATCCCAAATAGAATGCAAGTGCAATAAGTGTTTAATGCAAATTTTGAGAACCCAAACCCACACTCTCACACCTCATGCAAGTGTTTAAAGGGTACTGTCACTCAATCCTAGTGTGAAAGTCGACTCGAAATGCAAGTAATTACTAGCTTCTGTGGCATTGACAACTTCACTCACAAGAACTAAAATATGTACATGCCGATCAAAAGTCTTTCTTTTAAAAGCTTGTAACGTGGCTAGGGTGACGGGTAGGATAAATTTGTGGATAATGTGGCGGTAAATGCGGGCTATATGCATGTAACAATCAAAAAAATCCAACATCAACTCCAACATCAAACCATTTCACATGGATCACATCACACAACCATCCTTAAACTTACATTTCAACTTGCTCCAACAGTATCCCTTCTTCTTCAACATCTTTAAATTCTTCTTTTTTTCTTCTTCTTTTCTTTCTTTTTTCTTTTTTTTTTTCTTTTCAATTTTCAAGATTTTTTCTTTTCAATTAGGCTCACGACTCTTAATGACATGTCAAGGACAAAATCATCACACATACATAACTAGGCCAATAAAGATAAAACATTTTAATTCTTCATTAAACTAGCTAGACATTGGTATGTAGAGCCTTATGTGAGACCTATTATCAAACTTTAACCCACCTCTCACAATTTTTCAACCTCCTCCAAATACCTCCAAACAAATGCAAAACAACAACAACAACTTCCTAATCTCCCAATCCTCTACTCCTCCCCAAGCCAAGCTTGGGCATATATCAAAGTGATAGAAACAAGGCCAAATAAGGTTGTAATGTGGCTACAATGCAAATAAGGGTAAAAAGCTCAAACAAGGTCAAGGGAAAATTTGTGAATGAATGCCTAAACTGAAAGCTCCGAGAAAATGATATGCTCTTTATTCATTCGCCGAACATTACACCCAAAGCCAAGCTACTAGAGTTAAAAGCCAAACACATGATCATGGTCATATGCACCATGAACTAAAACACACAGAAACGAAAAGAAAAAGATAAATAGATGCATTCTGCGTCAAATCCCCCCTAACCAGTTCAAGCCCCTACTCTACACTGCCTATTGGCAAGATTAGAATTATTTCAAGCTAAGTCATTCAAGTCCAAGTTTGGCAATTCCCTAACCATCACTCATCACATCGCCCAATATCGATCGAAAACATTTTTAAACATAAATGTCGGGGCACAGGGAAGAATCGTCATTCAACCATTCAGTACTTCTCAAATCAAATAAACTCAATTCATTCAAACCATTCAATCTAAATGCAATAAAAACTAAACTAGGAAGCAGTACAACTATTTTTGGTCATATGTAACTCCTACTTCTAGCAAGCAGTACAAACCATATGACTATCCAAGAAAAGCAAAAACCTATACTAAAAGCAATAAAACTATACTAATAAGCAATAAATCTACTTCCCCCACAGCCGCGACTCAGCAATTCCTCAGTGCTGGAAAGGAGTAAGGTAACGCTCACCTCAAGTCGTGAGTCCTCAGAGGAACTCCTCGGTATCATCAAGTCCCGCGTCCCCCTCCTTTATCACTCATACAGTGCAGCTACCATCCCTTTGCCCTCTTCCGTCCCAATACACCTACCCATAACCTCCCTGGGATAAGTGTACCATGATAGGTGAGGACCAACGGGGGAAACTACTCCGTCTAGCGAAATCATAAATGGGGTACATAGCAAGCCGGTGGTCCTCGCTGAAAAGTTCAAATGCGGATAGAACGGTGTCTGCTGTATCTGGAACTGACCGAACTGGTTCTGGAGTCGGTCAATTGATGCTCTCATGTCACTTCTCTCAAAATAGGGGATATTAGTCCCTGGTACCCCCGGCTTCCCCCTGTTGGGGAGTTTGAGAGTGTGGATACTGTTCTAGCACCCTGTCTCTCCGTCTATAGAGACGGGTACCGGATACTCAAGATGATTCATGCCCATTGAGGGGCATGAGGTATGAATCCTGGTCAGTAAGTACCCTGTATAAACAGGGTTGGGAAGTACACACAGATTGGGCTTTTCGGGACCCACATACCATCGCAACTTGTTTTTGGGTGGCTAGATCCACCCCTCCAAGTGGCTCAGAAAGCAAAGTCTACATGTTGGACCCCTGGACCTTGGTCTGTTCAGAGTAGGAATGCCAGATACTGGACAATCCTAGAGATTAGGCCGCCAAAAAACAATGTTATTGGATTTTTTTGCTGGCCCATATTGGTCGTACCCTGGTACGACGTACCCCCCACAGTGGGAGGTGTGTCTTTAGGTTGTAGGAGGCTGTAGATAAAGTGATGAGATGTTGATGGTGGTAGGGACATTGTGGTTGTTGACTAGATGTTGTGCCCATGGCACTGGCAACTGCTCGATTTTGCTTCACTTTTGTGGCTTTTACGGCCAAAAGATAGTTAAGACCCATGAATCTTGGCGATTCTAATAGCAGGCGTGGTGCTGCGGGTTAGCATAGGGCATTGCACCATCTCTGCCGTTTTGGCAGAGTGTCCACCTTAAGAGCAACCAAAGATGGCCCTATTCCTACCCCTCAGCAGGCTATCCAGGCGAATCGGCTTCCGTCAGGTGCATCCGACCCAAAATCACTGTTAGACCAAACATCCGCCATTTACACTAACTCCCAAGTTTGGCGACATACCTTATGTGTCAGTCCTATGACTGATTTGCTCAAGTATGGCGGCAACTTCGATTTGCTCACATTGTTGGCTCTTTACGGCCAAGATGTTAGGACCCATGAATCGTTGAGCGATTCTAATGACAGGCTGGGCATGCGGTTGAGTGGGCATGCTGCCAGTTTTGCGGAGTGTCCCTGTAAGAGCAGACCAAAGAGTGTGGCACCATTATACCCCTCAGAGGGCTTCATGGTGCCGTCAGAGTGCATACCAAAAATCAATACAAATATCAGCAGTTTAACTCCCAAGTCCGGTAATACCCATCGGTAACGGATGGCCCCTGACAGGGCGGGAGACTACTAGGTGTCGTATAATAAGATAACTGACAAAAAAACTCATAAGTAAATCGCATATGTGGGGGAGATTAAGATTGAAGAAATAATTTAAACCAATATTAGTAAACAACCTCAGTAGTACTATCTTCGATCCTAACCTTCTTATATACGAATGATCTAAAAAGTCGGGGGGGGGCAACTACTCTACCAGTTAATAAATTAAATTTACCTTGTTCTTCCGGATTCAAAGCGTAGGTCGGAAACCTCGGGTCCCGCGAAACGGGAGGGGTGTGTGGTGGTTGTTGTGGTATGCGGTTTGGCCACGGCCCGTTCACTACAAAAACCTCGATTTGCGCGACAGATTCCGTCGCAAAAAACGGTAAAGTCCGTCGCAAATTCCATTGCGACGGAATTCCGTCGCTAAAGGTCCGTCGCTAAATTTTTTTGTCGGCAAATTCTTAATGGGCGACGGAATTTCACTGCGCAAAAAAGTTGCGACGGAACTATTGAAGTTGGCGACGGAAATTCCTCGCGAAATTGCGTACGGAAATTTCCCAAATTCCCGCACAAATTGTGCAACGGAAACATTCCGTCGCATTTGCACTGAACCTAGTTAAGAAACAGTTTTTAGTAGCGTTTTCTTATATGACCTATTTGTATGCGTTCTTGTAAAAACGATACCATAGACAGTCTATAAGTATCGTTTTTTTTTACAAAAACGATACTAATAGTGGGTTTTTTAAATATAAAAAATATCTATTAGTATCGTTGTTTTTAAAACGATACTAATGTGGTTTTTTAAATATAAAAAAAAATAGCTATTAGTATCGTTCTTTTAAAAAAACGATACTAATAGCTTTGTTGAAAAGAAAAAAAAATAAATCTCACATTGTAATGCAGGAATAATACTAAAACCAAAAATAAAATTATTATAACAAATACTGATGATAGATGCATATTAGCCTTTATTGTTTCCTCATGATGATCTCTTAGCATTAGTGGACGTGGACATCAAGTTCATCTAATATAGTCTCAAGATTGCATCTGTGCCGATTTGTTTGTTCTTTACAAAACGATGTGGCTCACCATTCCAATGCTACTTAGCACATCAATAAGATAATAAGCCTATCCGATTTCATCCGATTAATTTGGAAAAAACGCCACCACCTCAACATAAAAGAACTATCTAAAGCACAATTAACAACAATCTAATTTCATCATCATTGGAACTATTAAGAATGGGTCACATGATCTCCTAGAGTCAAGGAACCTGTGGAAAGCTAATAGTCATACAAGACTACCTACATACAATCTAGCACACCCTGATCTCGATACCGATCACTAATCACAAACCAGCTCAACCTACATAAGATAATTTACAACAAATTAGGAAAACCAACTAATCTGATGATACTATCAAACCAACAAAATTGTCAACTTTGATCAACACCACACTAATCTATAACATATTACCTAAACAAAATCAAAACACCCAATTTACAAACAAACTCACATTACAACAGCAAATTACCAAAAAGGACGACCAAAACACGAAAAACAAAGAAACCAACAACCAGTGAAAAACTGAGGGAATTTACGAGGCAAAATAACCGCTCCTGCAAAGCTCTGCTGTAGCACTCTCTAAACCAGCAACATACCAAACAAGTGTCTAATGTTTTTGTCATCACTCGGCATCAACTCAAACAATGTCTAACACATACCAAACAGCTACACTACTAGTATAATCTATTGTTTGATTCCAATGAAATTGAGATTACAATCACAAAACAAGAAGAAATTAGAGATACATCAGCTAATATTAATAATATCATCTAAACCTCATTTTTTTACCAAAAAAAAATTATAATAGATTTTTTAAAAAATAAAAATAAAATTATTATACCTGTGAACACTATCCTTAATTTCTCCTCCTCCAGAAACGGAAGTATCGAAATAACAAGCTCTCTGCTTAGGAGGACATGGTCTCAATCTCTATTTTTTTAATTTTAAATTAAATCCGCGCTAAAATCCACCAGTTTCGCTACCAAACTCAGATCGACAACGAAAATCTGCCGAATAAATCCCTAAATCTCAGCAAATTCAAAAAAAATCACAAAGAAAAGAACAAAATGATAAAATAAATTAGCCACAAAAAACTGAACATCGTAAAAAAAAAAAAAATGAACAACACGAACAACGAACTTTGATTGTGGGAGAAGGGAGAATGGCGAAGTTCGAACAACGAAAACATCAGTAATTGGATTTTCCATTCCAATGCGGCGAAGTTTCGAACAACGAACAACTTTGATGATAGATCTAATATGAAGAAATAGGGTTTGGAAAGGAATTTCACAAGATTAGGGTTTGCAGAAATGCGCAAGGTAGAAGGGGGAAGGAACAGAAGAAGGAGGTGGCGAAGAGGAAGGAGGTGATCCAAATTAGGGTTAGGTTAGTTGTTGTGGAGAAGGAGTGGGCGAAGAAGTGATGGTTGGGGTTGGTTTCATTTTTGGTTTGGCGACAAAATGAATAAGGGTTTTTGGTTTTTGCGACGGAATTTTGCGACGGAATAGTTTCCGTCGCAAATTTGCGAGGATTATTATTCCTGCGCAAAAAGTAGTTGGTCATCGGATTTGGTTTGTCACTTTTTGGCGACGGCTATTTTTCCTCGCAAACAAGGAGATTCCGTCGCAAGTTGGCGACGGAAGGGACCGTCGAAAACTCATGCGACGGAATTTACTTCCGTCCAAAAATCCGTCGCATTTTCCCTTGTAGTGTGTTGCTGCGTAGACGCAGCTTTCTTGGATGCCATAGTGAGTTTTTTTGTAAGGTTGGGGAATATGTGTGAATAGGGGTGTATGGAGGGGTAAGAGAAAGTAAATGTATTGATTGTGGGGGGAATCTTGTTGGTAAAGAGGAGGAAAAAGAAGTTTGGTGAAAGTTTGGGAGTGATTGGAGTCTATGAGTGAGTATTGAGTGAAAGAAGTTTTGAACACGGAGTTGCGTGGTTATGGCGGTTGACGGGTTTTGGAGAGATTTTGAAGTGAGGTTGCAATGAGAATCATGAATGGAGATGAAGGAGAGGAGATGAACGTATATAGGGTGTCCGGGGTGGTCGCCCACCAGACCCAATTTCGCCGACGTGAGATGGGTTTTTTCGCCCGACTCGGGCGAAATTTTCGAAGAATTGAAGCATTTCTTCGACGGAAACCCATTCCCTACGCCCGCCGATCGGGCCCGTCTCGGGTTTTTCGCCCGATTGCTCGCGGCGAAATGCTCGTGCCATGTTTGCCCGATCGGGCGATTTCGCCGATGATCTCGGCGAAATGTTATATTGTATTTCCCATATTCTTCAATTTTGTTCGCCCAATTCGTCCACCGACCGGGCGCGCTCTCGCCCGGCTGCTCGGCAGTGACTTTGCTCTGGGCTTCTTTTGACAACATTTTTTTTCTATGTTTATTGTAGAACGAAGGGACCGGGAACCTATAGCAACAAATGACTTAGACTGAACCATTAGTACCCTCACTCTCTCTCACCAGAAATACAGGGGCGATGAAGTCCCTACTAACTAATTGAAATGAAAACAAAGAGCTACTAAACCTAAACTACCTACGGGTGCCTCCCGCAAAGCGCTGTTTAAGGTCTAGCGTGACCATTTACCTAATATACGCTCATAGGGGTGGGGGTCGCGGAGATGGATTCTTTCGACGAGGCCAGCGAGTGTTCCCCTTCGTAGTAGGCTCTGAGGCGGTGTCCGTTAACTTTGAATCGCTCTCACTTTATCATTTGTAGAACCTCTACAAATCCATACTTGCTTACCGTGGTAACAATGAAAGGGCCCGCTCCACCTAGACCTCAACTTTCCAGGAAGCTTCAATCGAGTTAAATATAAGACCTCTATCACCTGTTACAAAGTCCTTCCTTACATCCGCTTATCGTTGCCATCTCTTAGTCTTCTCCTTATAAATTCTTAGCCATATCTGGGCTCTCAATCGAAACTCGTCCAGCTCATTTAATTGAGTAACCGTTTCACCTGCAAGCTTGGCATCACATGTTGAGCTTCTTTACTGCCCCGTTAGCCTGTTATTCTAGCTACAACTGGCAAATGGCACCGCTTCCCATACACTAACCGATATGGAGATGTACCGATAGGTGTCTTGAAGGTCGTTCTATATGCCCATATGCATCATACAGCTTGCTACTCCAACCCTCCTGACTTGCAACTGTTTCTCCCATAATGGCTTTGATTTTCTCGTTTGAAACTTCCACCTGACCGCTGGTTTAGTGGGTGATATGGTAATCCTGTTCTGTGGTAAACGCCATATTTCTCTACGCAGTTTATCTAGACCTTTTTTTCGTGGAATGCTTCCCCCGTCCTGATGACAGTTCTAGAAACTCGAACCTGGAAAATAACCTGCTTGAACTCCTCAAAACGTGTTAGAATCACAATTGGGGTAGCAGAGCTTCCACCCATTTAGAACATAACACAGCTAAAGTAAGACATAACCATTCGAGGATGGAATGGGCCCATTAACTCAATTCTGCCCCAAACATCAAAAATTCTCAACTTCCAAATTGCTGTGGGGCATTTCGTGCCTTTTGTAAATATTACCGTGTTCGTGGCTGAATCACAAGACATAATAAAAGCGCGAGCACCTGGAGGATGGTGGAGGCCAAAAAAACCTGATTCAAGACCTTTAAACATCGTCTTAGAGGGTCGCGACATGACCTCCATATGAGGCTGAGATGGCAGTGTGGAGTACACCATAGACTTCCCATTCCGGAACACATTTCCTGTATAACCATCTGCACCTAGCGAAACAAGTTAGGGTCATCCCAGAAGATCGCTTGACATCTGCAAAAACTTCTTTTCTGCTGATAAGTAAATCGAAGTAAGACACCATCCTACAACTAGTTAGGCAAAATCAAGCAAACCAAGGAATAACACAACTGCAAACAGATGTTCATCAGGAAAGGAATCATGGGGTAGAGATCTCCCCATCATCAAACCGATCCGTAAGTGATCAGCACCGACATTACTCTGCTGCCTTTCTTATTACACGAATTGCAGATCAAACCTTGAAGCACCAGAACACCGGATAAGCCTTGTTTTGGCTTCCTTTCTTCCAAGCAGGTACTTAAGAGCTGCATGGTCAGTGTAAACAATAACTTTCGAACCTACAAGAATAGACACGAAATTTTTATCTAATGCATAAACAATAGCAAGCAGCTCTTTTTCTGTGGTGGATAATTCACTGTGAGCTCATCTAAAGCTTTACTAGCATAGTAAATAGCATGCAGGACCTTATCCCCCTCCTCCTCCTTTGGCTAGACTGCACCGACTACAAAGTCAATAGCATCACACATTATTTCGAAAGGTAATTCCAATCGGGGGACTGTATAGGGTGCACAAAATTAGTGCATTTTTGATCATATTAAAGGACTCAAGACACTCATCAGTGAATTTAAATTCAAACATCTTTTAGCAGCAGTTGGTTAGTGGTTTCGCATTTAGAGAAATCCTTGATAAACCTGCGATAAAAACCACAGATGACCCAAAAAACTTCGTTACCCACTTACATCCTGGAGGTGGGTCATGTGCCAATGTACCTGTTATTTGCCTTATTATCCACCTCAATGCCACGTTCGAGAACAGAAACAAATGTCCCAAAACTACTCCTTCATTGACCATGAAAGACACTTTTCCCAATTTAAAAACCAGATTCACCTGTCAACATCTTCGAGAACTTAGTCAAGTTAGTCAGATCGAATCAAAATCAGAGTCGTAAACACTAAAATCATCATCCTAGACTTCCATATAGACTCTATGAACTCAGAAAAAATGCTCTCATACACGTTGAAAAGTAGCTGGTGCATTACATAAACCAAAAGGCCACTTCTACGATAAGCAAAAGTACCATAGGGACATGTAAAGGTCGTTTTCTCCCCCTATCATCAGGATGGATGGGGTATCTGAAAGAACCCGTAAGCCATCAAGATAACAGAAATACTTCTATTTTGGCTACTCTTTCTCAAATGATCGATAAAACGGAAGTGGAGGAAATGTCTTTTTTAGTTTGCAAAAACTGTTGTCCTATCAAATTTCCGGGTAATCAATGACAGCATCCTCCATTCCTGGGACGAACTCTAGTAGGGATGGTAACTTTATTTTTCTTACACTCCAGAACAACAGTGTACCTCTCCTTTCTTAGGGACACCTGGTACGGGACTGACCCATCGGGAATTCAGGCACGGAGTAACTTAATACCATGCATCTAGAAGTTAAGGACTTCCTTCGTCACGTACCTCCTGCATGGGAGTTTGCAACGACTTGTGTACCCAGATCTTGGTCATACATGGTTTATGCCATCTCCGCGAAAGAAATGTCTGAATTGCATTGCAAAATTAAGGACGAGACCCGAGCCAACATCATCAATAGTATACCCAGCACTTTTATTGAGACTATTACGCACAGACCAAAAACTTTATTTAACTTGATGGATCGGGAGGGAAAGCCTGATCATAACTGGGACAATACTGCCTATAACTGAGGAAAGCATATTTCAAATTAGAGGGAAGGGGTTTCAATCTCAGGTTGGGTTACCTCTTTAAACAGAACAAACGTCGTTTGGTAACTCAATAAAAATTTCTGGCCTTCAACTGGCGATTTCTCGTCCCTATTTCCCTAAAATCCTTCACCAGTGCAGTTCCTGGACCATATGTCTACCCAAATACTCGTTGTCAATTTTACCATTTCACTTGCATCCAACATCACGGCAACCAACGCCTCCAAAAGCGATCTTTGTTAGTGGATCGAGGGCCATATCATCATAATAATTATCCACACAATGACATCATAACATGAACATAACCATGACTGGTTCTCCAGGGCAGTGCAATCTCCTTTAAAGCTTAAGATCAGCATTAAGATTAAGGTAACTTTATCACACCGCTACACGAAAGAGTCAAACTATCCCATTTTTTGAGCAGCAATAACGTGACCTCACTGGTACAGTGTGTAATAACAGGAGAAAGGCTCACCTGAGTATAATGGGAGATAGTGACATCCTCATCCATATGCTAACGTACAACAAAATCAACAGGAACAAAAATTCCTAGCGCTACTCTCTATACCTTCGGCGAGATATTTCTCTGTAGGAAATACATTTAGAGGTATTTTACTGTCCGAATCGGCCATCTTGCCAGGTATAGTCTGTAGTAACCTTAAAGCAACACCCATTATCAATGGTTTTGTTACAAATAGATAAAGGCTGACATAACACAGCCCCTAAATCACATAAAGCTTTATTCAATGAAACAGTGGGCCAATATTACAAGGGATAGAAAAAACTTTCCCGGTCTTTAGTTTCGGTGGTGGACTTGTTTGCAATATGGCCTGACTAATTGACGCAGCCTCGTAAGTTCTACGTTCTCAACCAAACATTACTACGTTTACTGCCCTGTAAAATATCTTTCAAAATGTAGTATAATAGGGAATGTGGTGATCAATCATAACTGAACAGTAACCTGCAAATTCTTTACAATATCTAAAAATTTACTGAAATGATTATCATTCTTACTTCTGGTTAACCTGTTCGGAAAGGGTAACCTAACTTGTGATCTCGGGATCATATCAATCGACGTGTCATCTACCTTCTTCTTAGGTGCTTCGGCCTCCTTAGCTGGAACTGTCTCCAAATCTTCAATCACCACATCACTGGTCTTTTCAGGAGCCCGTTTGTACTCCTTTTGACCGCGCATTGTACTTTTCTATAAATAGTGTTTGTGTTAGGTTTTTTCAACACATTACATTAGATAAAAGATAGATTAGAATTTATTTTCTCTCATTAGGATTTTTCATTCAGTTTCTCTCTAGAACTTACTTTTGTCAAACTCAATCATTCATTCAATCAACTTGCAATTTCAGGTTCTTCTTTATTTTCTTCTCTTGTTTTTATTAGTTTAATTATTTTCCTTAGTTTTAATTGTTAGTAGTATTTTAATTTTAGATCTTGTTTTTGTTTTAGTTCTTGTTTTTGAGTTATTTTTGTTCTTGTTAATAGTTAATTGTTGAAGTCATGTTTCAGTTCCAGTTCTTATGATTAGATTAGTTCCTAGTTCTATTATGCGTGAGTAGTTCTTTTCTAGGACTAGGGATCCATGGATTGATTTTGATGCTTGTCGTTCTAATTGTTGATTGGTTGTTAATGTACTGGAATCCTGTTGTCAATTTTTCTTGCTTCAGTTAAATACTGGCAGGTTTAATTGTTAGTTTGATATTGTTGAAATCGATGCCAAGAGGTAAGGTACCACAATTAGATCATAAGGACAATAGGCAAAACAAGTCTAATGAGCGAGAGCCATTAGAGGAGTTTTGAAGGGGACTAGATTCGAGAGAATTAGTGGACCTTAACAAGGAAATTGATATAAATAAATTGTGTGCAATTCATTTGTTAATCCTATGGTGAACCGATGTCCTAGACTTAGTCATAGATTTATCCCTTAATCAACTTAGTTTAGTTTTAGTTAGCGTTTGAGTTTTAATCGACATTCAAAGGCCCTTACACAGTTTAGACTTTTTAGAACTAATAGGTTTAATTGCTTCCTGTGGATTCGATCCCTACTTCCCTAGCTCATATTAGTTAGAGTGGTTTGGTTTACTTGTGAGTAGGTGGTTGAGTTGAGAGCAGATCGAAAAGGGGGGATTTAGAACCCGTTGCATT
>PYUH01000185.1:1748041-1795276 GCA_016808085.1 Suaeda aralocaspica
CGGACAATCCGCCCGACCAATCGGGCAAAAACCGCCCGATCGGGCTCACAAAGCGAGTGATTTTGGCCTTGGAAGCAATCCGCCCGACTGCCCGGGCGAAATCCGCCCGATCGGGCGCGATCAGTGTTTTCGCCCCTATCTCCTTGAAAATGCTAAGTAAATTCCGCCCGACTGCCCGGGCGAAATGACTTTTTTGCCTAAATCAAGTTGGCACGTCTTCTAGTTACTCCAGGCTTCATCATAGCTTCCTGATTACTTCAATTCTAACCCATGGCTTCTAGTATCTAGTTGTAACTCATATGATTGCCTCAGAATCAATGCAAAAACACCGAAATCCTGCAAAAAGTCACTAACAAGCACAAACAACTCCATACAACCAAATGTTAGCCAAAATAGCTCCGAAGAGCATAGGTTAGAGTCAAAATAAACCAGAAAAGGGGGTAAAATATAAGCATAAAATACACTTATCATGTCCCCTGTGTAATGGAAGCCTTGAAACACTCACCCACTTGTTTCGAGACTGCAATATTACTCAACATATTTGGCTATCTAGGAATCTAGGACTAGCTCCAATGACATTGGTTTTGGGTTTTGGTTTACTAACATGCTAACATATTTTTTGAAGGTTGATTTGCAGGATAATTGTAGCCATCTAACTGTGGAGTTTATTACTACTCTCTCATCTATTTGGCTTCACATAAATAGCGTGGTGTTCTGCAATACTTCTCCTCATCCTTTGGCGGTTTTTTATATTCAGAAACAGGAGTTATCAAGATGGGCACATTCTATTGGCTAGAAGGATGATAATACTACATCTCCTACAATCCCTCCTAAACCACTGGATTATTATGAAGTTGGAGATTAGAGCTCAGCCTTTCCCACTTGGACCCTCATAGTTGATGGGGCATGGAAACAATCAGGAGATGTAGCTGAGAAGATAGCTACTGCAGATATAGGTTGGGTGATCAAAGACAACTCTGGTGTCACTATTAAAAAAGGTCGACAAAGTATCATGACCAATTCCCCCCTCCAAGCTGAAGCATACAATATGCTTCTGGGATTAAAAGCTCTTGCCTTTTTAAGCTCTCATGTCTTGGTGCATATTGTTTGCCTACAATTAGTACAAGCACTCTCGAAACCTTCCACAGCTCCGCATAATATTAAGGCTCTTATGTCGGATATTCTTACCATGTTTGCTTCATTTACTTATGTTAAATGTCTGAAAATTAGTAGGCAACAAGAACATGTTGCGCATCAACTAGCTAAGACTTTGTAATCTTCTTCTTTGTCAAAAAAAAAATCACATGACCAAACACGAACAAATTTAGCAAATTTTATTTCTACAAATAGTGCTCTATAACACTGTTGAATATAAATATAAGACCATTTTTTACTAAAATAAGGTCAATTTAATGAAATATAAATTCATTTTAGTAAAAACCACTTAAGTCATATTTTCCTAATCTTGTAATCAGATAAGGTCAATTTAATGTTAATATCAACAAAAATTAGTTTCAATCTTTATTAAATTGTTAATGTTTTCCCATAAGAATACATTTAGTTCAAGAAAAGTAAGTTCAATCAATAAAAATAAGTTTACTAAAATTAATTTAGATCAACAAAAATAAGAAAACAAGAGCAACACTTTAGTTGCGTAATTGGTGCATTTTATAGGCTACTCCGTATAGTTTGGGTTACAATAAGACAACTCATTTAGAAATCAAAGGAATTATGATCGGAAGATCAAATTAATTACCTGTCATAACTCATAATTGAGATTATACGTAGTAATTAGTTGTATTGTCAATTTTTTATGGTGACCTCCAACTATAAAAAGTTTTACAGAGTGAATATTGGATTCTATTTAATGACCTCCACTATTTGATAGTATATCTAGTGATTTTATATTATTAATATAATAGCTAATTCGTCACCAAGTGAAATTATTAAACTACCCCTAGCTCAGTAAGGTTTGGTCATCATTTTACTTCTTAAGATCCCAATAATTTAGATTGAAAATGATCAAAAATGCGCTCATTTGGCGTATCCTTTACCGCCTTCCTTTTCTTTTCAAAGTTTACATGATATGGAAATTGTTTAGGTAACATTTAATTAGGGGTTCATCTCGGTCCTTAAGTTTCAAATTGAATGTCAAAATTGGCAAAAATGACTAGAAACTCCTCATTTAGAGTTTCAAGTATTAAATCAAATACTACTAGAAGTATCTTCGTTATTTCATTTGTGAATGATGGAGCAACCATTATATTAGTAAAATAAGGTCATTGGTAAGTTATTATATAATAATCGAAAACTATTGAGAGTGAGGGGTAGATAAAAAAGTTAACACTTCCTTCTCGATCTCACGAGACGATCATGGGATCGATTCTCACCCCACCCTTATGGATTCCTAGCACCCAAATAAATACTCCCTCTGTTTTTATTTACTTGCTACATTAGACCAAAATATGTAAGAGTTTTTGATCCGTATGTAGTAAGTAAAAAAAGACGGAGGAAGTAATAATAATTGAATGCTATGTATAGTTTCTAATGTTCACCAGGTGAGATTTTTAGTAAGATATTAATGATAAAGAAAATTGTTCAAGAGGAAGGTCGTTCCAATGAATGAGAAGGAACCATTTTGTGGTGTACTGTATCCAACTTAATTTATTAAGTAGTCATACATTAAAGTCGTACCTACTAACGGTATTTATTACTCCAATGGTAGTTTGCCAAGATTGGAGCTCCACTGCTCGTAGATGCATCATGCATGTCATGTCATTGAGGAATAATGTGTGGTGTGTCTAGCTCTTACATAAAACAAGAAATCTTGTGCATGAAAATAATCTAATTTGTATTCCAGGTCAATATACTCCCTCAGTCTTTTTTACATGCTATATTTACTTTTTTACATCTTTTAAGACGCAATTTATAAAATTAATATTTCGAGTTTGGCATTGTAAAAAATTTAAAAAATTATATATTTAAGAAATATACATCGAGATGAATTAACCAAGATCTCATATGACTATGTTTTTCGTTACGTATTAAACACTAAAGTGTGTCAATGTTACAATATGAATAATATCGAAAGCCCTAATCTAATAACTAATTAAAAAAAGACTGAGGGGTAACAACATATTGAACTTAGACCTACGTATAATGTTACCGCGCTACATTAAGCCTTTTAATAACAACAACTTAGTCTAATGTTATTATGTTAAGCATTAATATATATTGGGTACCCGTATTTTTCAAACTTTATGCATTTCTCTAATAAATGCACTAGTTTGATAGTTGCTTAGCAAAATTGAAGTTGCAATGATGTAAACCTTTCAACCTAAAGGTATATCGTATTGGTAAGAAAAGAGTATATCGTATATAACATAACGTATTATATTGATCCATGCATGTACATAATATACTGTGTGAACTTGCTTGTCTTTAACATTAAATTTACAACTTTAAAAGTGTAATTACGGAGTATATCATTCTATACAACGCTTTGCTCTCAAGAATAGTGAGCCGCTTCATTATTCTCACAATAATTAATTACGAAGTATTTATATAATTTGATTTTACTTTGAGTAAACAGTTTAAAATACTATCTTATCTTGATAATTTTCAATGTTGTTCATCCATGTAATTTTTTGTTTCTTTGATGTCGCCCAAGGTAAATAAGTTATGTCGGATCACATTGATAATTATGTCAACCACGTTCAATTCAAGTCCACCTCTACCTTAAATTTAATTAAAATTGTTGTTCAGTAGCTAACACTTAATTATGCTATACATGATAGACTTTTGTTAGTGTGGCGTCGAGCCGTCGACCAATGCATGTTTGTTTTACTTCAAGTAGTTGTATTTCGCTTGTCATGTATAGATCATATAATTATAGAACATTAAACAAAATAGCTTGATAACCTATTGTAAAATGGAGCTAAAAGGACATATAGTGAGAATCCATCTCATAACCTCATAAAATCGATAAAAGCAAATAAATAAAAATCAAACCAGTTGACTTATCGCTAATTCTTAGCCAACAAGCTAATTAGCAACCTTTGTAAACAATATTTGTGGTCCAAAAAACGAAAAATAGATGATGATAATAATGGTCCACGAGTTTGCTTCCAATTTAGTACTTTGTGTATGTATTCAATAATTCAAATCACTTATAGTACTTCCTAGAAAATTGATAGATGCTAAAGTCAAATGCTATTTCATAGTGATAAATAAATATAATCCTTTATTCCCAGCCAAAAGAGCTGTTAATTAGTAGCAAACAGCTAATATATATTTGACTGATTAGAGAATAGAACCAAATAGAAGAAGTCAAGACAGCATATGACAAAATTACTTCCCTGCCGTTACTTGCCTTTGTTAAGTGATGTTGTAATCACTACTCACGAGTTACTCAAATTCCTTTGGTTTTATTCTATTTGGTTGTATATTGGTCTCTATTTTTTTTCCTAATCTCATGGCATAAATGACCAATAATAACATAATATAATGGATAATTGCAAATTGTTTTGAATTATGAGATGGATTTAGGGCCTGTTTACTTCAGTTGAAAACAGTTAAACTAAACTAAATTAAATTGAATTGAACTGAACTGATTTTAAAATAAAGAAAAAAAAAAAAAAAAAAAAAAACCCTTTTAATAAGAACTAAGAAAGGGTTTTCATTATTCAAGCTCTTAAGTGGACCCTCCAAATACGCAAGATGAAATATTAGTGTATAATGTTGGACTTTAAGGGGTTATAGTTTTCCTCACCCTAAAAAAGGATTATAGTTGGAAATTTGCTACTTCACCTCAAACTCCATCAGTGTATCAATTACGGAGTATTATAAATTGGGGCGAGGAATAATAATCCTTTACATGTGGAATAATAATGTGTGTACATATACAAAAAATTTGATGTTTAAAGATGATTATATGTAAGAAGTATTATAAGAGGATGTCTCAAATAATATATTGGCATACTTGAATTTATCAAGAATTAGAAGATTTTAAATTTCATATACCTAGATTATTATGTAGTACAAATGTTAACATATATAACACATTATAATATGTAGTACCTCTAGTTTACAAAAATATATAGCAACAAAATAATTTTTTAATACTCACAAAATACTCAATTATTACATTAATTTTGAACATATAATGTGGTAGCAAAGATGTTAGATAACACACCATTATGTACTCGTATTTGATAATATTGAATTGTTACTTTCTTTTTAATAATGCAAAAATATTTTGTAATTACATTTTTTTTAATTACCAAAGTTGATAAGTACAAAAAAAAACTTTTAAAAGTAACATGAATCAAAATAGATTGAAGGGATATGATGGAAATAAATTAGAATAGATTTAAGGAATTAGAATGGATTGGAGATTGTAATACCGCAAAAAGGCCACACTTTACAACTAAAGTCATCCTTATATCATCACCACATACATGTTAGCAGATTCTCATTAATTTTACTAAAGTCATCCTTATGCAACTGGTTGTACCTTGCTAGGTACAAATAAGGAGGGGAATTTTGTTCATTTGATTTGAAATAAGTTAAAAATTTAGCTTCAAAACAAAAGAACAAAACTTTTGCCTTTGGTTATACCTTGCAACATACAATCGATTGTACCATATATAACATCTCGAGTTTGGTGAGGTCTAGCACTTCTACATCCACGAATTGTATTGATAATTTATCCAAGGGAAATTTCCAATTTTAGGATACGGTTGTTGAAGTGTTCTTTGAAGTCTTCCCTATTTTGTAATTATCGTTAATCCACTATCCATGATCATATTGAATAAATCGTAATGCATTTCTTTTTTGGTGTTGGGGAGCTATAAGGACAATAGTGAGATTCGATTGTAGAATCTTCTGAAATCGAGAGGAAAACTTTAACCAATTAAGCAACTGAGGTATCCATGACTTTCACAATTTCACCATATTGCATTTTTAGATTTTCTGTTTTCACACTTTTGTAGAAGTAAGAGGTGAGTTGGTCCCCATATGTCATTGTGTTGTCTAATTTTGTTTTGTATCTCTGTGTTCAATACATGTTTTTGTTTTTAAGGATCTCTTTGAACCGGACTTTTTACTGTTTTAGGTAGGGATGAAAGTTCGGTGTATGGTTTGGATTATTGTCCAATCCAAATCCAAACCATATATTTTCGGTCTTTAAAATTTGAGACCAATCTAATCCATATTGAATTTCAGTCCAATCCACCTAAATCCGGTCTTACGATTTTGGATCCAATCCAATTCAATCCGAATTTTAAAGATATATTTTTTTGTACAACAATTCCTGCTTAATATATTTGAAGCAATAATCTGTAGTACTATTTAATAACTCACTAAATCAAATACTACATACACTTTGAAAAAGGATGATAGAGAGTTTTAGGATTTTGCTAGCTTTTGGTGTGTTGGGCATAACTACTTAACAAGTAGTGGGCTTAAGGTCATTAAGGACTTAAAGGTTTATTACTATTCGGTCTAAAGTTCGGTGTACGGTCCACCGAGGGGTCCAGTCCGAATCCAAATCGAAAACCGAAATATTTAAAAAAATTACAATCCAAATCGCACTAAATTACAAAAATATCTGATCCAAATTTTTAAAATGATTTGGTTTAATTCGGTCTTTGATTTTAATCCGAATTACTTTCACTCCTAGTTTTAGGCTAAACTCATGTTCAGAAGTCACATAGCTTGTGTTTGCAACTTTGTAAGGTTGGATTGTGTTATAAAGATTTTCTTTTTGCATGATAAGGAAGGCCTCATGCTTTAGCCCTTAGAGCACCCGCAATTCTCGGGAAGCCAAACACTTGACCTTTTTCATGTCTTTTCGACACGTCATTTTCTAGTAGTTTTTTCATCTATCCTATCAAATACAAGTATTAAATAATTGTGATGTAACGCTTCTCCTCCAAAATTGAGAGGAAAAAAAAAATTCTTTGTATATTAAATTAAGTAAGGCAATATGGTACTTGAATTAGAAAGTATTTTTAAGAAATTATTGGTGTAAATTTTTATTATTTTATTTTTCAGTTTTGAGTATTCTTAAGGGCCCAATTGAGTTTTTCTGATTATGGGAGGCCCAAGCATCAAGTCTCAGGTTTATGAGTTTTTATAAAGGGGTTTGTATCCAAAACAATTGGGCCATGTAAAATATATATGGGGAGAAGTAAAATTATGGCATTTAAGTGATTATCTCTCTGTATAGATATTAGGATCGCATGAGGGTAGAGCTTTACATATAATAAAGTAATTTCCATTTTCAACATTTTCCCTCCAAAACTCCTATCAATTTCCCTCCCAATACTTTACATATTTTTTTGTTTTACAAAAATTATTTTCCCAGAGAGTGGGGGATAACTCAAGTGGTTAGAGTTTCCCTCCTGATTCCAAGAGATCTTGGGATCGATTCTAATCCCTACCTTTGTGGCTCTCTAAACACACACACAAAAAAATTCCCAACAAAGGACCTATTTACTGCAGCTTAAAATCAGTTTAGTTCAGGTTTCTTCCCCTCTCCATCTTCTTTAATTTAATTTTCCAATTTATATATATTTTTCCCCAGAAAAATATCATTTTCAATAACAAATTAATCCCACGATGTTCTTTAGTCCTTTCTACAAATCTTAAGTTACAATTTAATTTTTAGCTCTCTTTTGAAAAGTTAAGAATGATATACTTCATAATTTAGTAAACCATCTATAAGAAAATCACACGCTATAGATTTAAATTAATTTATTAATCTTAAAAATCGTGTATCGCAAGAGGTATTATCTAGTGTAGAGATATAGTATTGCAAAAAGGGACATTTTGCCATTTTGGTATACAAAATGAGTACTGCTATTCAAATGATAATGCATGTATAACACTCTCACGCAGTCACACGACAATATTTCATAATATACTCCCGATAGCACATAATAATCGGCTAAAACAATTCAATTTCAAAAGCAATACCCAGCCCACTATTAACTAACCCCCAAGCCCAGCCCAATTCCTTTCGTCATCTAAAGCCCAACAAAAGCTCAACATAGCTAAAAAATGGCAACAACAATGGTTGATAATTGAATTAAATTATTTTTTACATCAACTGAAAAACCCTACAACAATGGATGAAAACAGAAAGCAATTGATAGTTTCTACTCTATGTAAAACCCTCTCTTTAGATCCTGTAAGTCTACTTTACCTCCATTTCATTTTATTTCAATTTTTCTGCAAAAATTTGGATAATTTTTGTTAATTTTTATCTGGGTTTTTTTATTTTTCATTCATTTGAGTGATTATGAGCTTGATTTCAATAAAAATTGCTATGTTTTTTCAAAATTTTACTGCAATTTGAATATTTTCTGTTAATTTTTATCTGGGGTTGTTTAATTTTCGTTCATTTGGGTTATTATTAGCTTGATTTTAATAATAATTGCTATGTTTTTTCAAAATATTACAGCAATTTGAATATTTTCTGTTAATTTTTATCTGGGGTTGTTTAATTTTCGTTCATTTGGGTTATTATTAGCTTGATTTTAATAATAATTGCTATGTTTTTTCAAAAAATTTATGCAATTTGAATATTTTTATGCAGAAAGATTTTTCTGAGGATATTGGAAGTTCTGATGTCAAAAGTTTGTGCACTAACATCTTGAAATCATCAAAGAATGAATCTTTGCTTCAGAGCAATGATGAGGTAATAGTATTTTAAATTTCTAATATAATTTTTGCTAATTTGTATTATTTTATGTTCAATGATGATTATACATTTATAGCATATTATAATAAAAACATTAGTGGTTTTAGGGGGTCTAAATTGAATAATATATTGAATTTTGACCATATTAACTTAGATTAAGTGTTGTTGGGGTTGATTGTGGATGAAAATAAGTGTATGTCTCTTTTTATAATTTTGAAGTAAAATTGAGTAGTATAAACTAGTTACAATGATCAGTGCATTAATGGTGCATTAGTGCAATTATGTTAATAAGAGCTTCAACAGGTCTTTGTTATTTTGGTATTCTTCACTCATAAAGGAACCTGAATTTTCGTTTTGCAGGTAATGAAATGGATAGAATTTGCGGAAAGTTTTCCGGCCGATTCTGCGGCTTGTGTTGGAGCCCTTTGTGGCCTGAACGATGAGTTGGTTTTGAAGTCTGTTTTGTTAGGCAATGGTTTGAAAGTATCGGTAGCTGATGTTATCGTGTACTCTGTGATTCATCCTGCTGTGGTATGTTTCGTTCAGCTTGTGTTCCGTTTTTGTGTTTGACTTGCACAACTCATTGCAATTTCATTTGTGTCGAGGGATTAGAAATTGATAAATAATAGTCAATAATGTTCAAAGGATGAAGTGGTAGTGGAGTTATGACTGTTATATGCTTGGTATTTTTAGTGGCATTAATCTTCTAATGTTTTCAGGCAGTTATAGAAGGTGGCTATTGATTATTAATAATGATTCTGTACGTTACGTTTGATGGTAACTCTTGCATTATTACATCCCTAAGCCGTAATTAATCAATCAATCAATCACAGCCTTAATCCCAAAAAATTGGGGTCGGCCCTAAGCCGTAATTAATAAAGCTGTAAAATAAAGAGGCTGCCACACAATAGTTATCCTACCAATGCAGTTCTATATTCGTCGTTACCCTCAATCCCTCACTATCTTACTCTCAGTATCCCCATTTTTATCAATTATGAGTAAAAAATAAAGTTTTACTTATTACTCTATTGGTTAATGGTTATCAACTAGTGGTTTAGTGGTTATAACTTTTCAAGGAAGGTGTTTCTGTAATTCCTGAAATTTTATCCACTTACACCTATCGTCTCTATCTTGTTTCTACTTGCTTTCTATTGTGCTGTTGTTTAACCCGATTTTACACTGCTACAAGATTATACTGATGGATATTTTGTGGATAAAGTGATATCTCTTCAGTATCTTGACTTGACACCTGTTTTGATTTGTTTCTTATTATTAGGTTGCCATGTCAGTATCAGACAGGAAGAAATTTCCAAATGTCTTGAGATGGATGGATTATGTTCAGGTATCAACATGCTATAACTGCTACATAATACCCTACTTCAATGTTATTATTTTAAAATTTGCTTATGGGAGCATTGTTATAATACCCTACTTCTATCTTAGATTAGAGTTTTGTACTGATCACTCTGCTTATGTTCACAGAGCAAGGAGGATTTGGGAGACATACTTGAGAAAATTTCTATTGAGAAGCCCACATTTCAACCTCCGGTAAGTGGGCGTCTTTGTGTTTTAAATCTACATCCTGTGTTTTCCATCACATACATTTCTGTTCAAAAGGAATATAAAAAATACCTGTGACAGACAACATAGGTCTACTGATGGTAATTGGAGCATGTGTCAATGTATGTTATAATCTTATGTCTTCAGTCATTTCTACAGAGCCTGTAGCACTTTTAGAACACTATCATAATCATGTTAGCAATGATAAATTGGCTTAATGTACTCTGATATCTAGAAACATAATTTATTGCACAACTCCTGCTTCTTTCTGTTCTTTAATTTTGTAGTTTTGTAGGAAATAGGAGGAGTTGCAGTGTTGTTTGTGTCCTTGTGTGCATGTCAATGTGCGTAGAAATTTGCGAGCTTCTGTATCTTGTAGGAAATAAGAGCTTTTTGAGTGGAAGACTGGGATATGACATGTGCCCCTTAGCATTTGGTCTGGACATGTTAATTTTTTCCTTACAAGTTTAGTATCCAAGCTATGTTATTAAGTGTTACGGTTTGATGTGTTTATTATTCACAAAGGTTTATGAGACAAAAGGGAACAAAAGCTCAAATAAATTTTTAAGCTCTCTCTTTTCCTACCTCCATGACTCAAACTTTCCACCGTGATATTACACTTCAGAAAATGATCTTAGTTATGAATAATTTTTGGTGGGTGGGTTTGTCATTTTTTAACTAGCCAACTAGGCCAGAACTTTTTGGTTAGATGAATGTGTTAGAGATGTGCTCCGTTGAATGTGCATTCAAAAAAGGATAAAGGAACCAGGGTATTAGAAAGAAGGTATGTGTGACATCTATTGAGGATAAGGGGAAATCTTTTAAGATGATTTGGTCATATAAGATGGGGATCGAGCAATGCAATGGTAAGTAGTTTTGAAGGTTGGCAATAGAAAAAGGTCAGAGGTAGAGGAAGACCAAAGAAAACTGGACAATGGGTGGTGGTTGGCGATATAATGCAATTGGAAATTTAGGACAATTTGGCGTGAAATAGGGAAAAATGGAAGATTGTACGCAATCGATTTTTACAGATTATGTGATTCGTCATATTGACTCATGTCAAGCCGATTCCAGCTTATCTTGTTAAAGTCATAGGAGTAGCTCTGTTTATACGTAATTGCTGACCAGTTACAAAACATACAGTAGATTGCTGTGCTTTAGATGGAAACCTGTGCAGTTACTTTTATGTTTGCTAAAGCTCTTTTTCCTCGCTTCTAATCATACAAATGTAATTTAGTCCAATTAAGCATTGCAGGTGAATATTAGATTATGTTAATGATTGTGTAAAATAATTTGTAGGCATCTAAAAGTGCAACTTTGGTGGAAACCAATTCGAATGCAAAAGTTGCTGCCAAAGACACGAAAGCTGATGGTAATTTGAAAAAGGATGCAGCAAAAGGGTCGAAATCTGCTAATGTTTCTGAAGGAAACAAGAATGCAGAGAAAGATTCTACCCAGGTTTTTCTCCTCTGGCCTACCATTGAACTTACACGGCAATTTTTATGAAAAATCTGCATGATTTTGGTTCAAAATAAAGTATCCAAGTGTCATACCAATTTCCAAGGATAGAGTGTCTGACACGGGTACTTCATGTGAAATGAAGAGTCGGAGTAACATATTTGATGCCAACTTGTCTAAGAGTCCAAGACCGCCTAAAATATTGACACTAAAGAGTAATGAATATAAAGAGTTGAACTACAACTTATCGATGTGTTAGGTCACTAGACAGTATTCGAGCAATGCTCGGATTTTTTGAGGTAGAATAAGAATCAATCAAAGCCTTGATCTCGAACTTGACATGCTGTTATATGTGGTTATCCTCCCTAATCCTCTCCCTCCTATTGCTACTATCTAGCTCCATTACTCATGCAAACTCTAATCTTCAGCACAATTAATTTATGTTAAGAATTAAGATCTAATTCCAATGCATATGTTTATGTGGTGGATACTGGATAGCAAAATTTTACTTGAGTTATTTGCAGTCCTTCATTTGTGGTACTCTGCAAAGTGCAAACCTTTTACTGTGAAAGAAACTAAAACACAAAGATGATGCATAATGCATTGAAACATGTTTGAATTTACTTTCACTCCACAGGATTTATTATAAGATGCTAGAGTATTGGAATAAAAATTAAATAAGTTCTAACGTCTCATGTTGAAGGAATGAAGAAAGCTCTTATGCTTGTGTAAACTTTATCTTGGATGAATAATATTGATAAATGAACTTGCTGTAATGGACTCTAGGATCTTCTTTATTGTTAATTTTCTTTTTGTAATAATGTCTTTAACTAACAATTGTACATTTCCATGCATTTGCTGGTCTTTAAGAAAAAAATTAAGGGGGATAAAGCAGTTGCTGAGCAGAAAAAACCAGAAACAGAAGCAGCCCCTAAAGATGAAGTTCCAGTGAGTTTACTCAATATACAAGTTGGTCTTATCCGCAAAGCTTGGAAACATCCTTCAGCTGACAGGTGTGTCAAATGAATCTGCATAGTTTATTCAAAACATTTCTATATGTTCATTGGACTTTAGCGTTTCAACTTGAATTCATGTAATTTATTATCCTGAGGTGCTCTGATATATTCTGTTTCCTTTAATAAATTAGTTTACTGGTTGAGGAGATTGATGTTGGAGAGTCCAAAGTACGGCAGGTGGTCAGTGGTTTAGCAAAGTTTTGTAGTCCTGATGATTTGGCGGTACGTCATCTGCATATAATTTTTTGGCTAATCTCTGTTGTAAAATGTAAAAGTGTTTTATTGCAATAAGCTGATAACCTTAACTAACCTGATCTGTTGCTTTTGCAGAATCGACGTGTGGCCTTAATTACTAATGTAAAAGCTGGAAAATTAAGAGATGTGGTATCTGAAGGACTGGTAATCTTTTGGATCCTTCATTACATCATTAATTATTTCACTAGCGTATTATTCTACTTTCATGGGCTGCTCAATTACAATGCTTTTATTGAATTGATTTTATGTACATATGAAACAGTGAAAGGGTAAGTTACATGGTCAAGTTCACCTTTTTTTTGTCAGCATGACAGGACCATATCTTGCCATTGTGCTCTGGGGCCTCGTGATTCCTCTCTTATCTTTAGTCTCTTGCCCGTAAATTCTAATCCTCTATTTATACTCTGAAAAGGGAGAAGAGAGATGACAAATTAAAGTTCTTAGCGAATCATAGCTGCCTAAATTTAGTAAATAAATGGTAAACTGGTGAGTGGTGACAACTAACCATTAATGTCCAGGTCTGTGAAACTGATAGGTGGGTGAGATTACTGATATTAGGTCATCTAGTTCAGGATTTCAAGCTAAAGCTGAATGTGAGGGTTTTGGTTTGAGAGATTTGTTCCCTTGTACAATTGAAGTGTGTTACTAAATCCTTGGATTGAAGTTCTTTAAATTTTGGTCAGTGTTCTTAAAGCCATATAATTATGATATGAGGCAGCGATGATTTATTTCTCTGATTAATTGTTGAATTTCTGTTTACTGTAATTTCTTACTTTTTCCAGGTTCTTTGTGCGTCAAGTGAAGACCATAGTGTTGTGGAGCCTTTGCTTCCTCCAGAAACTGCTGTAATTGGGGAACGTGTATCCTTTTCAGGGTAAGCATTACCTTCAAGTGCTATATCCAACTCCAGAGGGTGACTTTTTTTTTGTACGGAGTATTACATGTGTGCAACTCAACATCCTAAGAGAGATGAAAGGAACACAGGCTACCTAAATTGTTCGAGTAACAATTTTTTTCATATTAATATAAAATTATAAATTGTGTATTGATAATGATATGTGACCATGGGTTTTTCAGGCATGATGGAAAACCAGAAGATGTTCTCAATCCGAAAAAGAAACAACTGGATAAAATCACGCCGGTATATATTCTTTTCTCCGTCTTATGTTTGGTTGTCTTATGTGTGGTGCCTGGGACTCTGGGTGTCTGCCTTGTTTCTGAATTATCAATTCTATTTATTTGTTATCCACTAATTGACCAATAAGCTAAACCCTAATAGGCCATATTTTATCAGGCTCATTTAAACTGTTACTCTGTAAATTGTACTTTCATGTAGATCCTTTGGTATTTGACATTTTACATGTGTACAACACCAGTCAAACTGTTTCTTTCAATTTATAGGAAGTATAAAATTGGAGGGAGTGTACAGTAAATCTGGTTCTCTTCTCTACTGTATTCTGTTAAGCAAGTTCTGTGTTTGTGTGATTTTCCCCAGGTTCAAAACTCTTTTATTTCATATTCCGAAGTTTTCTTACCTAAGAACTATGTTTTCTGCTATTGATCTGATCTTAAAACTCTACAATAATTGGAATTCCACAGCATATTATACACCCTCCTTTCGGAATCACTTTTATGTTGCCGCACTGTCTTGGACTCTTGGCCTCTCATAATTAATGAAATGCCTTGCTTTTACACAGATTTCTTTTGTAATTGATGAAATAGTTTTACCCTTTTGCTTTGGGTCTGATATATATTAACTTATAAAGAAATATGAAAACCTTTTTTGGATATCAATCTTATAATCGCCGACTTCTTTTAATGGATACAGCATCTATTTACCGATGACAATGGGGTTGCAACATACAAAGGAATCCCATTTATGACTTCTGGTGGTCCATGCACATCTTCAATCAAGAAAGGAAGCATCAAATGATCTCTGATCATATTTACGAGGTTTAACTGTTTAAGTTGCGTAATTGTGTAACCATACACTATCATTTTAGGTGTTAAAAAACTCAAAATGCTCTTTTTTGTTGTGTGAATTTTATTGCAGAGGTAACAAACGAAAGTCATGAAATTTTGAAGCCGCCGGTTTGTTTGTATGTTGTTCTGAAGTTGCCATTATAGGGTCTTAGCATGTTTGAACTTTGAAGCATAGTTGTGATGTAGTGAGATAGAGGGAGAAAAAGAAAACTCTTGGCTGTTTAAACTGACGGAGTGATTAACTCACCATGAAATATACTTTGTACTTCTTATTTATGTAGGTATTGTTTGGCTGAAAGGGAAGGGGTGAAATCAAGAAAGAGAACGGTAATTGTACGGAGTTAAAAAGTTGATAGTACGTAGTATATATTATGCTGAAATTTATGCTAAATATTTTTAATTTTGAGCTATGGTAAAAGTTCATCTTTATAATAACTTAGTCTTATACTCTTATTTGGCAAGACAATTAGATAGTAACTCAAGTGTACAACCCCCTATGTAGCATGGGTACTTCATATCGGTTGGCATTCCCAGAACTAAATCATTCCTGTTTTAGGGGTGATTTTGAATCTTCATGTTATAATTATTTGTACCCATTAATATAATTTTTTTATATTTGACGTTTTCCGTCCATGTATTTGTATTTATTTTCGACCACGTTTCCAATTCAGTGCAACCTAGGAGGTACACTTGATGACACTTTTGCTATTATGTTTAGTAGTTGAATTTTTTATATCTCATAAATAATACCTAAGTGTTATACATAATATGAAACAGGTATAGTAATAATTAACTTATAAACGATACAAATAATAGTTAATGGTTTAGGCCTTGCCCTGTAAGGTAATTTTATCAGACTTTATGGCGCTTTTGATGTTTGTATTAGCATTCCTCTTTGTGGGACGAGCATTAAAAACACCCTTCACTTCAAGATTATAGTTACGTTTTTCATTTAAAGTGCTCCCAGTCGATAGTAACACCTTTTTTCCCATATAAGTAACTTATGGAAAGGTCATTTTAATCTCATACATAGTATGTTTTTTGTAATTTCTCAAATGTCTTTAATTGGATCTAATCTCTCTTTGGAGAGCTATTCCGAGAAGCTATAGAAGAGTCTCAATGTTGCTGCTCTTTGATGGATTTCACTCAATCCTTTTTGGAAACTTTTAGGTCGTTTCCTATATAATTACTTATCTCTACATCATTCATTATGTAATTACATTATTCGCTATCATCTTTGGAAAAAACAAAAACAACAAATTCCCATTGTAACTTACTCATTCTCACTTCTAAGGCTGCCTTTATTTATGGGTAACCCTATAATTTCTTTCTCCTTACGTCATTTGCTCACATCACTTTGCACTAATTTTATCACCATTCTCCTCATTTCACAATTTTCACCCTCTTCAACTTTCCGTACCCCATCAATATCCGTACCTCACTAATATCAAATGAGAGGATTCTCCATTTGAGGGGATTTTCCAATATTTCCCAAATTTGAATCACACATACCATACCAACTAATATGCATGCTCTTATCCTGCTATATAACAATTATTATGAAACAGATGAAGTACTCAAAAGCTATCAATATCAATATTATCAAGACAAAACTAATTTAATGATTACTAGCCATAATACTTTTGCAATTTGATGGTGGTGGACTGTAAAGTGATTATAGGGACAAGACAAGAAGCAAAGGTCAATTTTTGAATTTGACTTTGACACCTATAATGAAACAGATAAAGCATTAAATAAATATGATCTTGATTAAATTGTATGCAGATGGCTTGGTAGTAGTGCAACACATGCTAAGAAGGTCTATAAAAGAGAAGCACCTTTACTCTTATTTAAGACTCACATTTTTAGTCAATGATGTGATGTTTTTATAAATGACTGAAATGCAGTTTTATTGTTCCTTCAAAAGTCAACAGTAAATCAATGAGAATTGTATATACTGTATATGGCGTATGCTAGTGTGCTACAATTGTAGTACATTGCACTGCACATACGGTAGTTATTGAAAACGGCTCACATATACAATTCAAACTATAGTATACTCCGTACATTATCTAAGCTAAAGTGTACAAGTATTCAAGTCACACAAATTTTCCAAGTTATAACGTGCATTACTTATTAAAATTACAGTGTCGAGTTTTCAAAGTATTTTTGTGTGTGTGTGAGAGATATTTCCAAATTCCAAGTGGTATATGTATTACTCTGTAGTAAATATAAGTCAAAAGTGACTTAATTCAAGTAATAGGATGCCTATAATGCCTATGTTAATTGCGAAGTTACCTTTAGAAACAAATAGGTGTTTGTTGCTGGCTTTTCAGCTAGCTTTTTGGCTTGTTTGACTTGGTTAAACTATTAAAATAGTTGTTTGTTTTTTGACTTTTTACATTTGCTGAATAGCTAGCTTTTAAGTCAAAAGCTACAAGCTAGTAAGAGAAGTTTTTTCTTTTAGCTGGTAAATAAGTAAATTACAATTTTATTCCTTGAAAATTAAAATGATTTCATTTTTTAATTAAAATAAGCATGTCCTTAAAGGTAATTTTACATATTAACTGCCAAAAGCCAACAACTAGCTACTAAACAAAACAACTAACAACTATTAGTCGGTCATACCAACTAGACAAACTAGCTAGCAACTACTACCCAATTACCAAACAGGACCAAAGAAAAAGAAAAGTATGCATTTGCATAATGAGTGAAGGTTTAGAATAAATGTGTGTATTGGTTTTTTAAGCCAATACTTATTAGCCATAAGTATACAAATTACTCGATTGGTTATTTAATTGTCCAAAGAAATTAAGAAGTCATAGATGAATATGAAAACGAGTAATAAAAGCTTATTCATGATTTCTTAAAGCCTTCTCAAACCTTTTTCTTTATGTTAATAGTTAAATTGATCAATGATCTGTAATACTTTCGAAAATTTGCAAATTTCATATTATACAATTTAAATGTCATGTGTCTATATTTGAATTTGCTTTAAAATCATTGAAAGTAATTTATACATAAACTAATGAGTATGAACTTATCATTTCAACAAACGTTTTATATACATCCAATGTCTCGATGTACGTTATTAAACAAGTTTAAAGTTACATTTCTTTGAGTTATGGTGAATCAAATCTAGTTACCCTTATATAAAAAAAGTAACTTTTTTTTAGTAATAAAAAATCTGCTTTTAATGAATGAAAGCAACCATTGTATGCATTTTATAAAAGTTTTTCTTTGGAGTTTCTTTCGAAATTTTTATAATTTCTAAGTTATACTCCCCCGTTGTTATTTACTTGCTACGCAGCAAGATGGCGCGGTAATTTAGAAACATCAACATCATCATGGGACCATATGATTAAAAGAGTTAAGTGGGCAATTTAAGGTGATTAAAAGGGGTAAAGGTGATTAAATCATGTAATTTTAACAAATTAAAAGATAAAGTAGTAGATAAACCATAGGACCCACACTTCAAAAGAGGTATGTAGCAAGTAATAAGAAACTTTCCTTTTGGGTATATGTAGCAAGTAAAAAAAAAACGAAAGGAGTATAATAAGTTATCAAAAAAGTCACATATTGTACAATAATTTTTCTATATAGTGGGTAGTGGCGTGTACAACACTTTAATTGCATCTTTCCAAATTAGTTTCAAGTCTATTCAATTCAAATTTGAAAGAGTATAAAATTCAATTCTGTTAGGTCTTGTTCAACCATTATTATTAATGATATAATCTGGTTAAATAGTTAACTGTATGGCTAAAGCCCAGTTCTCTCGTCTTATTTTTAGAAAAATAAGTTTAGTTCTACCAAAATAGGTTCACATCAACAAAAATAAGTTCAGTTCAGCAAAAATAAGTTTCAATCCTTAATAAATTGTTAATGAATTCAGCAAAAATAAGTTCAGTTCAGCAAAAATAAGTTAAGTAAAAAAAAAATTCAGTTCAGCAAAAATAAGTTCAGATAAGCATGAATAAGTTGACGAGAATATGACTTAACTAAACTGAAACAAATCGAAATAAATCACTCCGTATATATAATTTGTTGAATTGAAAATCACTAAAATGAACTTATTAAGTAGAAAACTAAAAAATGATAATTGTTAATTAAGGTGAGATTAATAATTTATTTGTTGGAAAAATTCATATAAATAATCCCAACTATAGGCGTTCACCTAATAAAAGACCGAACTTTGATTAATCAAAAAATGGACCCAACTTTCATACCCTCTTAAATTTTAACTTGTAAAATCAAGTAAATCTTGCTAATTATCCGGTTTTTGCTTAAGCAGGATCATCCGAAACCACCACCACAACCATCCCTTCCAATCGAAACCTCCAAATGTTAAGAAAAAACCGGATAATTAACAAGATTTACTTGGTTTTATTGGTTAAAATTCAGGAGGGTCCAAAATTAGAAAATGAGCATAAAAGTTGGGTCTATTTTTAGATTAATCAAAGTTTAATCTTTTATTAGGTAAACGTCTATAGTTAAGATTATTTTTATGAATTTTTCCTTATTTATTTGCATATTAATTGTAAATTAAAGTCCGTACAAAAGATAAAAGAGAAGATAGTAGGGGTGATAAGTCCAAGGTGTACCTGAGAATCGAACAATAGATCCGGCTGGCAGTGGAAGCAGACAAATTAAAGTTTGGCATTTGAAAAAATTGAAGTCATGAAATCATCATTGGTTTGTGACATCTGAGGTTTGATATGCTTTTGATTTTGCAACTCAAAAGGACGACTTTTTCGATGTCACTTTTAATGGGATTAGGATTTAGGACACTCTCGTGTTAGAATGTTAATTTTTTTGAAATACTTGTAACCAGATGTCTAGATTAGTATCTGTGTGATGCATAATTTTACAATTAATTGATTGAAAAAACATATGGGGGAAATGTGAAATCAGGGTAGCAAATGCAATCGGAATGTTTGTGGGAAATAATTGGGGCATACGTGACGTTGTTTAAACAAAGGTGAAATTTTTTTTCTTTAGCTTTCCACTGAAACTCTAGAAATCGAGATGCAGATAACTGATGTGTCTAATATTTATATTATTTTTCTACCCAATTCCCTAATGATTTATGGACTGACCGGGCTCATTTGAGCCAATTTTCATGCTAATAGTGTTCTTTTAGTGTTTTGTGTGGTTTTGTAAAGTTATAGGAAACGACCAATTTTCGGTTGATTTTACTACCTAATTTCGGCACTTGAGAGATAAAGATCACTAATGAGAATTTGGAGAATTATTAGAGACATTTTACAACTCATTGGAACAAATTTGACGTCTCACATGACAAGTTGGAGAAATATTAGAAGTAAAAATGAAGAATTATGAAATTTAGAAGTGAAGATTTTGACCATTGTCCACTATTTTGGTCATATCTCAAAATCTATACGTCTTATTGATCTAATTCTTGTTGCATTGGAAAGAAGATTCAAATAGCTTTCCAACGGTAGGTCATAAGCCCTGTGGAACGTCCTGTAGCAAAAGTTATAGCGATTTTAAAATGATGTTGAATTTCAGCAGCTTCTGTTTCATGATGCGGGCGCATAGAACAAAATTCTTTTGTTCTATGCGGGCGAAGATCATGTGTTTTTGGCTATTTTGCTGGGAGATCGACTTTTTGCGTAATTAATTATTAAAAAGCCCATTAGGCTTGTATTTAAGGCACGATTTCCTAGGAGCACGGGGGAGACTTTTCATTATTAGTTTTTCAGTTTTAAAATCCTAATTAGCTCTCTTAATTACTTTCTCTCTCTAGATTAGGTTAGATTAGTTTATTTTTGTTGAAGAATTTTCAATTCAATACAATTCAATTCAAGTTTCTTTTCCATTGAAGTTTGGTAATTTCTTTTCTTTTTCTTTGTCAATTATTTATAGTTTATGTTTATTAGTTTTATTAGTTCATGTTAATTAGTTTTTGTTTGTTAATTAGTTTATGATTGTTTATTTAGTTAATTATTGTTCTTATTTGTTTATTATCATGAATTTAAATTTGTTTATTGTTTTAGTTTTATAATTATGGGTGAGTAGTTTGTTTTCCAGGGTTTAGGGGATCCATGAACTCATTAATGGACTAGTTTAATTTAAATCGATTAGTTCCTATTATTGATTTCTATCGATTGCAATTAAATTGTGCGTAGATTTAGTTGTAAGTTTGGTAATTGTCGAAATTGAGGCTGAGAGGTAAGATTACCACAATAAGACCACCGAATAATAGGCAAAACGAGTCTATGCGAGCGAGAGCCGGTAGAGGAGTTTTGAGGGAGTCTAAGTTCGAGAGAATTAGTGCGCCCTAGTTTAATGAATTTTGTGGAATTGATTGGTTTATGTTTTATGAATTTATTTATTGTTCATGGTGAAACGATTGCTCTAGGTTTTAGTCAATTTGAGTCAATTCTTAGTTTAATTTCGTTATTATTTTTTTTAGTTAATAATTAATCATAACCATGACCCTTTTCACAGTTTAAACTTTTTAGTACTAGTAGTGTTTCATTGCTTCTCTGTGGATTCGATCCCTACTTCCCTAGCTATATTAATTAGTGTTGTTTGGTTTATTTTTGAGAGGTGTGCAACAACCTGCATCAATAACTAAACAAAAAACAAAATACTACCTCCGTATCATATTAGTTGCAATAATTAAACATTTTTCTTCTTTACTTTATAACAAATCGGTGCAACTAATATGATACGGAGGTAGTAATTAGCATTATTGTTTGCTTCAACTAATAACTAATAAAACAACAAAGAATATGACAAATAAGCAAGAAGAAATAGAAATGAACATGTACACCATTTAAATAAAAAAAAAAAATATTTGTAATAATAATACGAGTAATAATTAGATGTATGGCTAATAGAATGAAGAAGGGAGTGGAAGAAAAAGAAAGACGAAAAAGGTAAAGAATGAAACTAAATAGTTATGAAACATGTACACGGGTCGATGCTTTTGTATATATATATTTTTTGGTGTTTAGAGAGCCACAAAAGTAGGGATGAGAATCAATCCTAAGATTTCTTGGAATCGGAAGAGAAGCTCTAACCACTTGAGCTATCCCCCACTCTCTCAATGCTTTTGTATATGTAATGAAGGGAACATGAGAATGTGGAGTATTATCTTTCTTTCGGAGGTAGCTAAAGTAGGTATTAAATGTACTTCGGGTACAAACAAAGCAAGGACAATTTAGTGTTTAATGTTACTTACTCGTAATTTTAACATTTCTATTCAATTTTGCAACATTTTAAATAATAATTATAATAATAATAATAATACGGAGTGATTAAGGAGGAAAAAACACATCAAGCCACATCAGCAATTTTGTGATCATGCTAACATCAGCGGTGCTGACCTGCTTTAGTATATAGTTATTGATTATTAAATCAACATGTTGTATGAAGGTTAAGTATATTCGTTTATTTGTTCTAAACTTCTAAACATTTTTTATTGTGATATTACTAATCATTATTTTCGAAAAGTTAATCAAAATATTGATTATTTAGCCCAAAAAGGGCATAATCATCACCACAAAGTCGTAAATCTCATTATCATAATTTGGAATTCAACTTAGAATGCTCAGTTGTCTTGGAAGAGTCATGTTATACTCGCCAACTAATGTTTTACACTATCGGCCACATTGCCACATTTACAGGTTCAAAATTGAGCTATTGATTAGGTTGCTACTGTATCCCTATCGTAAATTTGTCGTAATCCCTCCTCAACTCCATGTTATAATTTTTTCTATTGGCCATTAATTAGTGTGGTGTTCTTTCATTATGTAAACAATGTTCCAACTGAATTTGAGCTCTCACCGCAGCTTGATGTCGAATGATCTCCTTGTAGTCCACTTCAACTGAATATGTGGAGAGAGAACTAGAGAGCTACACTTCATATGGACAGGTGTTGGCTCGGTCACTTCCGACAGCTTGGACCTTGATTCCTGCAAAATAAGGGAACAAAATCCTTGTAGGATTTTTCTCGACCCCTGCGCAGCCGTGCTCCAAATAAACGACGGAAAAATAATAAATAAATAAATAATAATAATAATAGATAAACGCTTTCCAGCGCAAAAAAGAGGTGCAACACGAGGACTTCCCCGGAGGTCACTCATCCTAGTACTACTCTCGCCCAAGCACGCTTAACTGCGGAGTTTTGATGGGATCTAGTGCATTAGTGCTGGTATGATCACACCTATTGAATTAGTGTTCAAATTTGTTTATATCACAACAATCCCTTCGTCACTGGGCATCCGATTATGATGTTTAAGTAAGTATATGTGAGAGGATTAGAGTTAAATAACTATAATTAACAATGATAATCTAGAGAGAGATTTTAGAGAGAGAGAGATTCTAGTATTATGTAAGAATTGTATGTTTTTTGAATGAATCCCCCTTGAGGTATTTATAGGCAATGTCACTAAAGGTGCCCTTTTGGGACACTTGTCCCTTTGTGATTGAATTGTGCCTTTATGAGCCCTTGTTGGGCCTCTTTAACTTTTGGTATTTGGCCCATTGCATGAAGTAGCATTTCCTCTTTAAACCGAACACGTGACACGATTTCAAGGTTGACACGTAGTCGACTTTGTAATAAAATACAGTTCATAGACTGAATATGACTTGACAATTTGCCTGATAAATAGGACACGTGGCCTACTATTATACTTACACGTGACATGACATGGCGTGCCACATCAAAGCTCATGTAACATAAGAAGATGAATTGCAAATAAAATAAAATAAAATAAAAACTCAACTATCTTATTGGATCGATAAAGTCTGAATTAATATTTTTCCAGTCAAATGGTACTCATTTTGATTCTAAAACCTTGTGTGCATCTGTTTAGGGCCTGTTTATTTTAGCTTAAAATCAGTTCAGTTCAATTCAGCTCTTCTTTTATTTTGCTACTAATTAATCCTTCATAAAAAACTTTCACTTCACTTCAACTGTTTTCAGTTAAAGTAAGCAGACCTTTAATGAAAAGATCATAGTCATAAGGCTAGAGAAGAGGCATGAGATGTCATTTATAATACTCATTGCCTCTCAAAAATTAAAACTTTTGACTTGTTGACTAAACACAACAGCCTCCTTGGCTCCTTGATATATTCTTGCTTTCCTCAAAGGGTATGAACCTTCCCCTAAATGGCCCCTTTTGTCAAAACAATGTTGAATCTATAAGTCATGTGCTAAGAGACTGTATCGGAGCCTAGGAGGTTTGGGCACTTGCCTCCTCTCTTCATTTTGATCCTGCTGTTGATCTTGGTGATTGGATTAATCAAAACTTACAAATAACAACTAGTACTCTCTTCTAGAGCTGATCAACCTTAGCCCGGCCTACGAGCCCGACCCGACCTGAAAAATGCTAGTTTTAGGTATGACATTTTCAGTCCGGATTCGGGCCCGGCCCAGTATCTTCATTTTTCCCGTGGGCCTTGGCGGCGTAGTTTAAAGAAATTTAGTTGATTTCCTAGGCTCGGCCCGAAAATCCCGCTTTATTTTTTTGGGCTCTGAATAACAAGTTTAAGCCCAACCCGACCATGAGCCCGATCAATGGGCCTTCTCCAATGTGTCGAGCCCGACCCGACCCATGATCACCTCTACTTTCTTCTTGGTATCCTGGAACACCGTGTTTGCAAAACTATGCTAGAAGCTATGGAGTAGGATGAATGAATGGGTGTTTAATACAAAGGATGTCCCTGCCTTTGCTTGTTTGCAGCAGGCAAAATCACCTGCTCAACATTTCCACTACTCTCATAATTAATCGAGTTGCACCCTCCTCACATTATAATTTTGATTTCACAGTTAATAAGGACTTCTATATTGTGGTGGATGCCTCCTTTTCCCAGGATTCTATGACTATAGGGTGTGCTGGTTCTTGTTATTAAACACAGGTCAACGGAAGGGGGTTTTTGGTGGTGCTTTGATTGTAATGATGCTTTATTTGTTGAAATCATTGCTATTTTGTAGTTATAACATGGGCAACTGAGAACTGTTGGACACATACCTATGAGTGATTGTAAAACGGCAACACAAGGTTTGAATTGCACTACTAAGTATATGGATCAACAAAATCTTCTCAAGGTTTGCAGGGAAGCCCTTTCGGAGCAACCCTAAATGCTCTGCGAGTATGTCACCCGATAGAATGTGAAAGTGCAGGACCTTCAAGCCAGATTAACCAGACAGGATCCAATAAGAGGTTGGAACTTCTCTAGATTGCTTCATAAAACAAAAGAACATTTTATTACTATTATGTATGGACGTATAACTTTAGTTTCAATTGTAACATGTATGAGGGAGGGTAACCATAACCTCCCTAAGAACTTTAATATTAGTTTGTGGTATGCACTGTTTAATTTTAATTTAATCGATCCATTAAAAAAAAAATTGAATTAATGTGTCATGTGACTGTAACTAGTATCAATTGGGATTAGCTGCACCCGGAGCACCTTCCTCTAGGTGCTCCTGGTTCTAAACACTGCGTTCTGCAGTTTCCATAAGTCTTACACCATAACTGCTATAAATACGCAGTAAATTTTTTTTTTTCTTTTTGTTCTTTTAGTTCATCTTTCATTCTCTCTGATTCTCTCTCTTCTTTCTCTCAAAATCAAAACAATTCTCTCTCTAATTTCAAACCCTAGAATTTCAATCATGGCAGATTCAACAGAAAATCAAAGAAATACAATTCAAAACAACACAAAAACAGACGAAGATCTACAAGAAGTAATCAATGAAGATTTTACAGAAAATTGTAAGCTATAATTTTCGTCAAATTTTTCATAATTTTATTTAATAAACGTTCAAAAAGTTTCAATTAAAGTTCAGAAATTATTGTTCTGAAATTTTGCATATATGCTGATGAAGATTCATAAATGTTCAGAAAAAATGAATTAATGTTCAGAAATTAAATTTCTATGTTAATATGTTGTTCTGAACTTTTTCATAAAAATTCTGAACATTAGCAAAATTGAATTGTTGTTCAGTTTCTCTTGTAATTGATGTAATCATATTTCTAAACTTTTTCATAAAAATTCCGAACATTCAGAAAAAATGAGTTGTTGTAGATGGTAAACGAGCTCTTTTGGATCTATATGTATAAATTCAAATTAATATTCAAAATAATAACATAAATGTTCAATCTTAAAACAATAATGTTCAAATAACAACATTAAAGTTCACCAAAAAACTATATGATCCAAAAAACATCATTGTTCAAGGTAATTACACCAATGTTCAGTTCAAAAACATAAATTTTCAAAATAAAAATAAAAATATTCATTTACCTAAGCACTGAATCAATGTTCAGTGAAGAAAAATTAATGTTCAAAATAAAAACATAAATGTTTATTTTACATAAGAACAACATTAATGTTCAGTTAAAAAACATTAAAGTTCAGTACAAAAACACCAATGTTCATTTTACCTAAGCACTGGTAGTTCAGAACAAAAAAAAAATTTAAACTGTCGCGCGTGTCTTATACGCGCCCGGGAGCACCTTCCTCCTCCAGGTGCACCTAAGAATTTGCGAAATAGTATTGTGAATTTCTAACAAAGGGATTTAGGGTTGCAAATATACTAAATGAACAAAAATGATAAAGAAAATGAAAATTAGTCTCCGTTTCTCTATAAGAGCTACTGTATAATTGGCAAATTTGTAACAAACACAATTCATTAATAAACTAACTTAACAATCATAATTAGTGTAACCAATAAACAACCTATACATTAAATAATAATTAATATTTGAAATTAATGGTTGTGCTTATTGTTTGATAATATAATTCAATATTAGATTTGTAGTTTATTTGTATTTTAGTAAATAGCTATAAATTATACGAGTATAATGATTATATGATAGTTACTTTTTATAAAGTATATATTGAGATATAAATTATAACAGCATAAATTATCATTATTTAATTCATTTATTTACTCAACAAAATAAATGTATTTTAAAAAATATTATATTTCATATATTCCTTAAATTAAATTTTGTAGATTATAACGTTGTAAAAAATATTGTAGTTAACTATGATAGATAATAAGGTCAATATTTAAACTACAATCACAAATTAAGATAATATAGAGTATAAATTTAATGATTAGCCAACATTATCACATATATTTTTTCATTTTTAATATTTCGTACAAATAAATTTAGTTCTTCAGAAAGCTTGAAAAAAATGAAAATCATGCTCGATCAAAATTAATTTTTAATGGCCTATTTACTTCAAATGAAAACATCTGAATTGAACTGAAGTTTTTTATGAAGGATTAATGAATAGCAAAATAAAAGAAGAGCTGAATTGAATTGAAAGTTTTTTATGAAAGATTAATGAATAGCAAAATAAAAGAAGAGCTAAACTGAACTGAAATGAAAGTTTTTTAATGAAGAATTAATGAATAGCAAAATAAAAGAAGAGCTGAACTGAATTGAGAGTTTTTTATGAAGGATTAATGGATAGCAAAATAAAAGAAAGCTGAACTGAACTGAACTGATTTTAAGTTGAAGTAAACAGACCCTAACTAACGAATCTAGGAAATGAAACATTTTAAGGATGTGATTGTAAATTTGTAACATTTTGTCTCTCTCTTTTGTTTTTTTTATTTTAAAAGTTAATTTATTTCATTCGGAGTCTAAATTCATGGATGTTTATATTTTTGAAATTAACTTTAACCACATTTAAGTTATATTTAATCAATTTTAAAAAAAATCATTGGTATTCTTGTAATCTTCTAAATTCTCGTGAGAAAATGAATAAGTTAAATAAAATTTACAAAAAAGATGCACTCTTTGACACTGCTTTGCCTACCTTATATTAATAATTTTCAATTAAAATAAGTTCAGTTCATATAAAACACGTCTATTTTAGTAAAAATAAGCTCAATTAGAAAAGTCTACCCACGGTATAGATGAATAGTTTTTCAAATTCAAAAGTTTAATTAACAAAAAAAAGTCCACCTAGTAAAAATAAGTTTTGTTCAATAAATATCACTTTCAAACTTCACTAAAAGATAATGATTTAAGAAAAATAAGTTAAAATAAGTTTAATTTAGTAAAAAACAAGTTTAGATCAATAAAAATAAGTTATGTTCATTAAAAATAAGTTATTTTAGTTCAACAAAAATAAGGCTGCAAAAACAAAGCATTAATCTATCATACTATATATTAAACTATTTAAATTTCAAAATTTTGATATGTTATTTATAAGCTTAACATTATTGAGTAAATTATAACACAATGTATATTGTAGTTAAAATTTTAATTCGTACCGTAATCATCTAGTGGTAAGAATTATTATAAAAATTCAGTTCGACTACCTCCATTTCTTATTTATTAGTTGCAACACTTGGGTACTATTTGTGAGATATAAAAAAATTCAAGTGTTGCAACTAATAAAAAATAGAGATAGTATATTATTTTAATGGCTAAATTTGTTTTCATCGTTTAATCACCGTCTTATATCATCAATTTATTACTTTTAAACTAACAATCTTGAAAATTTTTAAATAGTGATACTCTGCAAGTAGTACAATTCTCATGTATCATGTATGTGTAAGCTTGCTTGGAAAGTAAAATTTTCATTTCAAAGACGGATGTGAGTAACTGGTCCATATATTACTATGTATAAAACATTACAAAAATTTGATATTAAAAATTAGGTATTCAGAAAAATCAAACAAGATGTCATGCATATAAGTAGGTTTTTTCTTATAAATTATGAAGATTTTTCATAGACAAAGTTTTTCTCTTTATGTATCCAGTGTTTCAATGTAACAAACATTTTGAAATGGATGTAGTATCAATTTATATCACCCACTTTTTTGGTTTTCCTCTTGATTCACCCTTTGGGCTAAACTGAATTCACGGTTCAGTTTTAGATGGTTAGGTTCAAATCTCATCCGAATTGCTGTTGAAGGGAATTGAATACAAGTCCCCCTACCAATTACTATTCCAATCGTAGTTTGTAACAACAATCAATTGATTATTATTAATTTATTGGTTTTTTTACGGGATACCCCCGATGTTTACCAGGTTGCACAAGATATTCTTTTAGTTTAAAAAACTTACGATATATCATTATTAAGCTTTGATTATCCACCAAATGCCCTTCTATTACACTTACGTTCCATGAGTTAAGCATTACTATGAATTTACAATTGTATCCCTTAATTAAATAAATTACTATAATATCCTCAATTAAAATTTATTAACTTAAAAAAAACTAATACTTCTTCAATAAGTATTGCAAATTTTTTAATAAGATTTAATTCAAGTACCCACACCACTATACTTCATTACCGCTCGTGTCACAACAACGTAACTACCGCTATCACGAAACCTAATAAAAATTTAACAAAAATACAAGATTATTTAATTGACGGAAATCTAATAAAAGAACATTTAGTACATAATCAAAACTTAATAAAAGTATAAGATTTTTTTTTTTTAATATTTTTTCTAATTATAAAGGTATCTCGTGTAACTATCTCGTGACGAGAAAACTATTAATTTAATTATTTGTTTATAAATGGAAGTCTTGATTGGTACTCATTTGGGAAACAAATTTAAAAAAAAAGATTAAAATAACCTTAATAGATAATCATGATCATAAAGTTAAGAAACAAAATCCAAAGTATTTGAAGAGAAGAGAGAGAATTGCAGAAAGGTAGATCCTAGAGAGAGAAAGAATATTACTATGGATAGTCATAAATAAAAAAGACTGCAAACAAAATCAGGGGAAACCCCAAAAATGATCCTATATTATCTTATTCAAACACTCTTCACATTTTATCTTTAATTCTTTTCTCATTTTTTTTTTTTTTTGCCATTTGTCAAAAAAAAAAGCATTAAATTATAAAACCCAACAACAAAGAAGTAGCTATAAATCCTATAATTGCTAGTTCTTTTGAAATACTTATTATTTGTATTTTGTATATGTATTTATATTACATACACTTTGTTCTTCTAAATTTTTGAGGTGTTATCTAAGGAAAAAAAAAGGGGTTTAATTTCTTTTTGTTTTCTTAAAAGAAAAACCAAAAACACAAAGAATTTGTAAATGAATAATAATAATAATAATAATGAAAATCAGAGCTGTTCATCTTCATCACCATTTTGTTCTTCGTCTTCGAAAATGGAATATGAAGATCAACCTCATGTACTTGCTGTAGATGATAATGTCATTGACCGTAAACTCATTGAAAGGTTGCTTAAGTCTTCTTCTTGTCAAGGTAATCTTATTATTATGAAGTTAGTTATATATTATATGTTGGAGTACAATTATAAATATTATGATTATGTATGTTATGATATGTTTTGATTTTTAATTTTTGGTTGCGTATCAAATTGTACTTTTGTTTATAACTGTCATAAAAATGTGGGGTTGGAATTTAGAACAATTGTTTTGTGATAGTTTTGATGCATAAATGAACATAATTATATTTTTAACATTAGAGAAATTATTAAGAGAAAAAAAAATTGGTATAATTGTGATTTGCTAGAGGAGTGTAGTTATTCATTTTTAGCATTATTTCATGTAAAATTAAATGACAAAAATAAAATAAAATAAAATAAAAATGAAGGGGAGTAAAAATAGTAGGGAGGTGTAAAGTTAGGCGTTATTTTAGAGGAATAATAAATAGATAATATCTTGGCATAAAAAGTACGTGGTGTAACTAAATTTTAAACTTATAATTATGAGAAAATGTAGCAACTAAAATTAAATGTACAAATTTATTAGTTAGGAGATGAAATAGATACTCAAATGTGCATAGAATTGAAGGTACATTTTGTATAATAGTGATTATAGTGAGTACTAAAAAGTTTCTTTTATTTTATTTTGTTATTTGTGATAAGAAAAAATTAATATTAACCTTTTAATCTTCCACAAAATTACGCTAATATATATATATATTAGACCATAAAGTAACGAACTTACCATAAGAAATGGATATCATTGTTTCTCCTATTTGATCATGCATAAGCTAATGAGATCATGAATGATTGAATTGAAGCATATAAAAAAAACTTGCTCCCAATAAATTTGACTTCTAAACGTAATACTACCAAACATGAAAACTACGTCGTTTTTGTGTTTATTGTCTTTAACTTTGGAGTTATCCTTGGGTTTTAAGTTCATCATCAATGGATTTCTACTTTATTATTTTTTTAATTTTTTTTTTCAGTTTTGACCATTTTTGCCTTTTGTTATTATTTTTAAAATTAAAACATTTTGGTCTATAAAACTATAATCACTAATCATTATGACTTTGGGTTATAATAATAATAGCATGAAAGCCTAATTGGCTAATTACTATACAATTATAATTGTTGTTCAAGTTGAAGATTTTGTGGGAATGTTTAGAAAAATTGAATACTTCTAGCCAAGAATCACTAAAGGAATAAACCTTTATATGCTTTACTCACTTGACAAAGTGTCTTACATGTTCATGATAGTTGCATGTAACATTTGATTAACTTAATGTGGATTTTTTTAATTAAATTTATGGATGTCATAGTTGTTCATCATTCAAACTCATTTTCTTTTTTTTTTTTTTTATTATTGTACTAGTTACCATCTTATATGTTTGTCAATTCTGAGACAAACTTTATGAATTTAGAACCCAATTCACCAACATAGTTTGTTGGGGGCATTCGCTAGAATAATGGAATTAAAGATAACTAAAAACAAGTTGGATAAAAAGATATAACGTATGTTGTGCGAGACTTTTGTTTCTACAATGTAGATACAAATATGCTCACTACAATGACCATTGACCTCTAATTGTACATATTTATTTGACTCAAAATTTAATAACATAACTAGTACGGAGTATATTCTAATTGAATGAGGATCCAACTTTAGTTTGTCCTAACAAAATTCGGACATTCTAGAGAAAAAAAAAATGTAGCGATTAATGTAGAACAGAGAATCGGAAAGAGTATGACTACATAGTTATCCTTCCTTAAAGATAACAATAATGTATACACATTTTGGTGCAGTGACTACAGCTGAAAGTGCAATGACTGCATTGGAGTACTTGGGAATTGGTGAAGATCAAAAGGACACCTCCAAGGCAAGCTATTGTAATTATGGCTACTATTCTTTTGTTAGTTGATAGTAGTTATTGATCAGTAAATTAAATTACCAAGCATCAAATTGTGTGAATGTTGATGATCATTGACAGGCTTTGAAGGTTAATTTGATACTTACTGATTACTGCATGCCAGGAATGACCGGCTTTGATCTGCTTAAGAAAATTAAGGTAAAATCTTAATTAGAATTTTACGAAACAATTTTTGTAAAACTTGTTTTGATCACCAAAAATCAATTGGAGTAAGCTCGAAATTTTAGGTCTCGAACACATTTTCGAACCCAACCAGGATATTATCAAGTGGATTAATAAAAGAAAGTGACCTTAATCGGTCCTAACCTTTAACATAATATTATCTGGTGGGTTGATAAAGTTTTCTCCGTATCTATTTAGTTAAACCATGAGAAATTAACCCTAATTGGCCAATCTAATTGGTTTAAATGCATTATTGTCCTAATTACATTATTGTTTTCTTAATGCAGGAATCATCACAACTAAGTGAAGTGCCTGTTGTTATAATGTCATCTGAGAATGTGCCAACAAGAATCAACAAGTAATTAGTTTCCAAACTCATAATTTAGTAGTTTTTAATCTATACTTCTTTATTGTTTTGTCGATTTCGAAAAAACTAATATGCTAATTATGTGGGCAGATGCTTGGAAGAAGGGGCTCAAATGTTCATGTTGAAGCCACTAAAACTCTCAGATGTTAAGAAGTTAAAGCTACAAGCCATGAAGCGTAGACATTAAACAACATTGTTGAAATGAAGCCACACGACTTAGGATTATTTTGGGGTTTTGTGGGGGGTATAACAAAGGTGAAAAAGAAGGGGTGTAAAGTTAAGGATGGGCACATAATGGAGTAGTAACTAACTACCTTTTTGAAAGCTTTGTTTGAAAGCCACACGACTTAGGATTATTCTACTTGACTTTTGCCTTTGAGCTTTGAGTTTTGAAATCACAATGACAATTCTAATCTAATGTCAAGTATTTTCTCTTTTTTTTTTTATTTTTATTATTTTACTTTCTACATCTTTTAATACTTCGTATATAGAAGTCAAAGTTAACATTAACTTTAATTTATATTTTCGACATATATATGATATGAAGTTTAGTCCTAAGATCTTGTTAGATTCGTTTCACCCAATAAAGTCCCCTCCCCTCTTTCAAGGAGCTATCTTGCTACAATCAGCAATGACAGTGGTATAGTCTTTGATGTTGGAGAAAGAGAATTATTAGAGGATTAAAGTCCATTAATAGTTAATATACTCTATTATATCCCCTCATTCTCGCTCCATCTCACCACCATCTACGACAAACTGTTCCTCCCTTTTCGCTGGTGGTATCGCACTAAGCCACAACTCTGCTCCTTGACTACCTTTGTTTATCATCCAACCCCCAATATTTTGACGCAATTTACACAAAGTCAAAACAATCCATAAGTATTGCTCGGAACTAGGAAGGACGTGACTAAGGAATGTTTTTCCAAATGCATCATCGCTAGCCATGGCTCGCTTACTCAATAAGGCACTAATGTTTTGTGGATTGATTTTTATTCTCGACTCCACATACCCTTAAAAAAAATCAATTCAATCCACAATCCAAAAATGCAAGTAGTAGACTTAATCAAACGAGCATGTTAACATCTCCTTAACACTTATAAATCAATAATGTGTATTACAATGATTGTGACCAAATTCATATCCAAGTTTAGGACTTCATTTTGATGGTTTTTTTACTTCTTCAAATAGTCATGGGAGGATCCATGATATATCCACATTTCATGCTCCAATGAGTTCTTATATGAGGGGGCGTGATATAGTATATATAAATATTTATGAGTCTAAATCATCGGCTTAAGCTTTTGGTTTAGATGACCATCTTATTTGGTTACAAAGCTAACGTGAAACGAAGGTCACAACTTCGACTCCCTTCCACTCATCATTTCAAGTAGAATAATAATTAGCTCCAAGTATGGGAGGATCTATGATGCATACTCACTTCAAGTCCCAAAGGGCTCTCATGTGAGGGGAGGGGGGTGGGGGGTGGGGGGTTTGATATAGTATATAAACTATTCCTAAACTTCAACTATCGATTTAGGCTTTTGGTTGGGATAATCCTCCAATACCTTGATTTCACTTCTTCCTTCAAACACCTACCTCCATTAACAACAACACAAAAAGTTTCAACCTTTTCATTTCAAATGGAAGATTCAACTCCCTTAAAGATCAATCTTTTTGTCCAAACCTCCATTAAACCCTACAAAAAGCCTCAGTCTTTTCACTTTTGATAAACACCCACTTTTCTACTATCTCAACTTAATAATCAGTTTAACACTGATGACCAATAAAGGTTTTTCGTGAGTTTTGCAAAATTTTAAAGGAAACTGATGAGTATATTTGTCGTGAATATCACAAAAATTAAAGGATATTCAATGAAATAGTTGTATTTCAAAAGTAAAATAATTATACCTGTCTAAAAAGACGCAAATATCCTTTTAATTATTTGCGAAGTTGAATGAGCTGTTCACACGTCTTAATAAGTCACATACTAAAATTTTCAACTAAAACTTGTATATTAATCGAACCTTAGCTTAAATTTTATTCTGATTCATTTATTTATAAACAAGGGAGCTTTGACAAATATTTTTTTAGCATGAATAAGCCATCAGGACAAATGATAAAAATCAATACCAAGATCTCGCGAGGATGGAAGAAAAATTCTAACCAAGTAATCTAGCTTTCGGTCTCTCCCTTTCGCCAATACTTTCGCACTAGAAAGACCACGTTTCGTTGCATACTCCCCAAAATTCAATTACCTCAGTCTCCCCACTAAACTAAACTTTACCAACGAACAAGTGAACAACGGACCAAACACATACAATCCAAAATCAACAACAAAACACCATTAAATTGTATGAAACACACCAAAGCTAAAATTTACAATATACAAAAAAAAATAAAAAATGGCAGCAATAGAACTCAAATTCATGTCACCAATCTTCATTTCTAACTCAAAAAATCACAACTTTCCTCATACCCACAAACTCCAAACTGAAAATCACCACTCAAAGAACACTTTTTTAAGCCTCACATTTTCAAAAACCCAACAATGGCAAAATAGTAATTATAATAAAACAGCTTTAAGACCATGTTTGGGAGCACAAATAGTGGATTTCCCACCTTCTGAAGATGAAAACAATGATTCAGAACAAACCCCAGAAAAAATAAGTGCTTCAATTGCTGCTGAAGAGAAGAAAGATCGAAGAAAAGCAGTTAAAATTGCGTGGGAAAAACTTGTTCGTTGGTCTCGTACTTGGCGCTCTAAGTCTAAGCATGATGTTCTTCGAAGAACTCAAAAGGTTTAATCTTTTTTATCAATATAATTTCTGGGGTTTAATTTTTTTTTTTTGTGGTTACTTTTAAGTTTGGAGTGTTTTGCATCGGAAAGTGTGATTTTTATTTATTTCTTGTATTTTAGATGTATTGTATTGTGAATAAGTTGATAGAAAGAAGAATGTAATTGGGTAATTAAAGTGGGGAAGTTTGTTTGCTAAATATGGTTGAGTTGATTATAATTATTGTGTGATTGTTAGTTACAAATTTGGTTGAGTTTATGCTGATTAATGTAATTTTTTCTGTAGCAAATAATGAAAATTGTACTTTTGAAGAGTTATATTGCCTTTTGATACAGTGTTATACCTGAAGTTGTTGATTGCTTGAAAATGCCTTAATGCCCTGTACTATAGTTGTATAAGTATGGCTGTGTCATTGAATGAGGCTTAGCCTGTATTGAGCTTTTAGTGTAATTCGGTTTGCCGTCCTTATGATGTCGATTTTAGAGCATATCTGATAGAATTGAATGATAGAGTATATAAACTATTCCTGGGCCTCAATTATTAGCTTAAGCTTTTGATTGAATTGGTTCCCTAATATGGTATCAGCGCATGCTGTATCCACACTTCAAGCCAACGGGCTCCCGTGTGAGGGGGCATGATAGAGTATATAAACTATTCTATATTGTAAATTTCATGTACTACCTCCATTTTTTGTAGTCGCAACAAAGATAGTGGCATAAACTCTGAGGAAAGTTATATATAAATGCAATCTGTTCTGTCAGATACCTTCTAGGATAGGTTTGTGGTAAGAAGTGGAGGTAGATTGTGTGTTGGAAAAGCTGCATTAAATGTATAGACGAGGGTATATATAGGTTTATGTGGTTAGCTTTCTATAAGTTGTTAAAGCTTAGGAGTTAGGAGGATTGTAATAACGGTTATTATGCTATCCCATCATGGTGGACATTAAACTTAAAAATTAAGGAACTTCTTCAATGATGTTTGATGAACTTCATTTTCTTTGCTTATTTTCTATGTTTTATTAGCTTTTGTTGCTCTCGGCCTTTTCTATATAGCTAAACTTCTAGAGGTATAGTTCCTCTTCTGTGCTTGAATCGCTAAAATGTATGATTTGGTTATTACGCATTTTGGCACTGCCTGAACTTGCATACGTGATGAATATTGATAGTTATTTTTCAAATATTTGTTTGTCTCACCTGCAAGTTTTGAATGCTACGTTCCCTTATGTGTTTGTACTTAAGCATCTGCCTTCATGTTTTTAGGTTGTGGTGCTTGGTGGTGGCTCATTTGGTACTGCTATGGCAGCCCATGTTGCAGCTAGAAAAGGAGATATGAAAGTTAATATGCTCGTACGTGATCCACAAGTTTGCCAATCTATTAATGAAAGCCATTTCAATCGGTAAACTTTAACTTGATTTATTCAAATCCTCGGCTCCCCTTAGGGCTACTTTTTACATTCAACCTTTTTCTTCCTTTTATTGCAGTAAATATTTTCCAAATCATAAGCTTCCTGAAAATTTGTCTGCCACAACTGATGCAAAGTCCGCTCTCCAAGGTGCTGATTTCTGCCTTCATGCTGTGCCAGTTCAGGTTTCCAAGATTTTAGCTATTAGTTTGTAATGACTTTTTTTTAGAAAAATTATACGCTGTATTCATTTGTGCTTAATTGGAGAGTGAGCATGTGACTGTTTCTATTTTTTCCATGCTGCTTATTTATCTTGTCTTTATCTTTTGCAGTTTACTGCTTCTTTTCTTGGTAGCATAGTGGATCATGTTGATCCCGGCTTGCCATTCATTTCACTTAGCAAGGGGTTGGAGCTTAATACACTGCGGATGATGTCTCAAATAATTCCTCAGGCGCTGAAAAATCCTCGCCAGCCTTTTGTTGCTTTATCAGGACCTTCATTTGCAATGGAATTGATGAGCAAATTACCAACAGGTCCCTTGCATTGCATATTGAAAGTTTTAATATTGATTGTGCACCATTTTTTACTCTATACTTATGGTAGATATGAAACTTACAGCCATGGTAGTTGCTTCAAAGGACAAGAAATTAGCAAATGAAGTTCAGCAGCTTCTAGCTTCTGAAAGGTTAAGAATCAACACTTCAAGGTAAATCTTACCCAAAAGCATATTTTCTACTCTAGAGCTTTAATAAAGAACCTCTTATTATCCATCATTTCCCTCCTATTGCAAGCTAGATCTAGCTAATTATATACTAGTTTGTAGTATACTATTTTGAATTCTTGTGAATATAACAAAAGTAACTAAGTTTAAGTTTATTATTTAATTCCTTCAATTAGATTTGTAATATCAAATTTTAAGATGTAATATATTATCAAAACTTGAATCAACCCTATGTTTGTCCTCTTTTGTAATTTCCATGATTAAGAGAACATATCAAGTCATATTTTGCAACCCCTTATGTAAAATTTGAAACCTCAAGAATGAAGTAGACCCTGACTTTTGTAAGGTGTATTTGGATTAATTTTGCACTTCCTTTTCTCGTACCGGCGGTGTTGGCTAAGCTTCCCTCAGCTAGGTGCTGCAATAAGTCATTAAAATTCTTGTGTGCATGCTGCACGGACTACTCTATCTGTTCTGGTAAGGGGTAGGTGGATGGAATGGGGTTAAGGTGAATTTATATCTGTCATTATTATGGCCTCTCACCTGAAACTATGTACATTCTTCTATTTTACCTATCTTTCCCTACAATTTTTGCTCTCCTTGGATTTTGGCTCATTAAAGCCTATTCGCAATTTGTAAGGGGGAATTAGTAGCACAGAAATGTTTTGACTTGTTATATTGCAATTCACAATTTGCCAGAGGTAATTAGTAGCTCGGAAGCGGTTATAGTTTCCGCAATGCAAACATTTAAACGAAGAAGCTCCAAATCCAAAAAAAGGAAGAAAATTGAAAAAACCTTAAGAAAAATAATAATTTTGAAAAAATTTAAAACAATAAATTCAAAAAATTCAAATGTCTTACCCACAAACAAATTAATTCATTTGTAACAAACAAGAAAAAAGAAAAAACTAGAAGCCTAGTGTAAAACATTAACTATCGATCAATAATCGGTTTCTATTGCCATACTGACCTTAGTAACAACCAACAAACTCTAGGTCCTAAGAGCTTGTTTGAATACAAAAGGGGGAGGGAGANGTATACTATTTTGAATTCTTGTGAATATAACAAAAGTAACTAAGTTTAAGTTTATTATTTAATTCCTTCAATTAGATTTGTAATATCAAATTTTAAGATGTAATATATTATCAAAACTTGAATCAACCCTATGTTTGTCCTCTTTTGTAATTTCCATGATTAAGAGAACATATCAAGTCATATTTTGCAACCCCTTATGTAAAATTTGAAACCTCAAGAATGAAGTAGACCCTGACTTTTGTAAGGTGTATTTGGATTAATTTTGCACTTCCTTTTCTCGTACCGGCGGTGTTGGCTAAGCTTCCCTCAGCTAGGTGCTGCAATAAGTCATTAAAATTCTTGTGTGCATGCTGCACGGACTACTCTATCTGTTCTGGTAAGGGGTAGGTGGATGGAATGGGGTTAAGGTGAATTTATATCTGTCATTATTATGGCCTCTCACCTGAAACTATGTACATTCTTCTATTTTACCTATCTTTCCCTACAATTTTTGCTCTCCTTGGATTTTGGCTCATTAAAGCCTATTCGCAATTTGTAAGGGGGAATTAGTAGCACAGAAATGTTTTGACTTGTTATATTGCAATTCACAATTTGCCAGAGGTAATTAGTAGCTCGGAAGCGGTTATAGTTTCCGCAATGCAAACATTTAAACGAAGAAGCTCCAAATCCAAAAAAAGGAAGAAAATTGAAAAAACCTTAAGAAAAATAATAATTTTGAAAAAATTTAAAACAATAAATTCAAAAAATTCAAATGTCTTACCCACAAACAAATTAATTCATTTGTAACAAACAAGAAAAAAGAAAAAACTAGAAGCCTAGTGTAAAACATTAACTATCGATCAATAATCGGTTTCTATTGCCATACTGACCTTAGTAACAACCAACAAACTCTAGGTCCTAAGAGCTTGTTTGAATACAAAAGGGGGAGGGAGAGGGAGGGAGGAAAAAGGAAAGGAAGGGGATGGGAAGTGAGGGAAAGGATGATGAAGATTTTTTCTTTTGTTTGGATGGAGAAGGGGATTTGAAGGAAAGGGAGGTGGTAGAAGGTGAACTTTTAATGGGTAGGAGTGTAGGACATAGAATGGTAGACAACTCATGATAAAAAAATAGGATTATTTTCCTTCCAAATCTTCTCAATTTTGGAAGGATTTGTTGTTTAAGAAATAAGGAAGACTAAATCTCTCCATTTCTCTTCCTCCCAAATTCCTCTCCTTCCATGTTTCCTATCCAAATGGAGGAAATTGCATCCCTTCCTCTCCCTTCCCTTCCTTTCCCTCCTTTTTTTGGTATCCAAATGAGCTGTAAAAGTTTCTATGCTTCATAGGGGAATATGTACTTATTGGCATTCCTTATGCTATCTCTTAGAAGTCTGCATGCTTCAATAAGTTTGCATTTCCTCCATTCCATTTATCAAATTCTCTGCTTCCTGTAGAATTAGGGACTAGTGCGTCTCACATCTAAGGGACTATTAAATAGGGATAGAGGAAATATGATGAAAAGATACACCAAGCTGAAATGCACAATTGCATGTTAAATTAGTGCTTAAAATGTAGAAAATACAAATTGACAATAATGTGGAACCTGGCCTGTCAAGGCTGTCATACAATTTTGCTTATCATGCCACATTGCTCATCTCATATGCTCTGATGCTTCAGTGATGTTACAGGGGTTGAAATTGCTGGCGCATTGAAAAATGTTCTGGCTATAGCCGCTGGAATTGTGGAAGGGATGAATTTGGGTAATAATTCCATGGCAGCTCTTGTTGCACAAGGTTGCTCAGAAATTCGATGGTTAGCAAAAAAGGTATACAAATTGATTTTGTTCTTTTTCATCAGCCAATTTTCTTTTGGGCCAATAAGTATGGGTAGGCATATCCCGGATCGGACCTAAATCAACCGGACCAAACTGGTGGATCCAGTCTGGCAAAAGGGAAAAGGGGATTCTAGGTTTCCAGTTCTCACCAGTTTCCTTGATAATAATAATATATGTAATGGAATTTATGTTAAAAGTTAATGTATTTAAAGGTTTTAACTCAATTTTTTTTATTATTTATTATTTATTTTTTTATTTTTATGTTTTACATATATTTAGATTTAATAATTGAACTTTAGCATATATAAAATGTAAATAATATTTTGTAGGAAGAGAAAATTAGGTTTAAAAAAAAAACTAAAGAATTGATGAACATCACTAATCCGTTTCAAAACATGTCTGAACCAAGGAATGTGAGATTCTGGTCTGGTCTGGAGTCAATGGCAATGGGCTATTCTGTTCTGGATTTGAACCTTTGCACGCCCAGATGCCCCTAACAATAAGTATATAGCAAGTTGGGGACTAATGGCTATGATGGCACTATGTAAATGACTTTTTACTGTCCAATGAGCCATCTTTTAATTTCCCAGTTTTAGGTTTTTGTTCCTCATTTCTTGCCCTCCATTGGCCTATCCTCTTTCTGGATAATTTGGATGGGTAAGGAATAGATATGCAAAGTGCATATATTTTTTCTAAGTCAGGAAATGTGGGTGAAAATGTGAAAGTTGGTTTTCATTTCTTCCTCACGTCCTGATTCTAGTTTGGTTACCCATTCCTTGATATTGTTTGACAGGGAATTGTATCCAGTTTTGGACTTATGCTCTCACCTTCTACGATGTAGATGGGCGCCAAGTCTGCGACACTTACAGGGCTATCAGGAACTGGTGACATCATGCTAACATGCTTTGTTAGTCTTTCAAGAAATAGGACAGTGGGGGTTCGTCTTGGGTCTGGCGAGAGACTTGAAGATATATTGAGCTCAATGAACCAGGTGCAAAACCATTTTGGTCTGCTGTCTTTGAAAAGATTTTCCGCATTCAGATTCTCATGCTTTCTGTGTCTTTTCATCATTTAGGTTGCTGAAGGTGTTGCTACAGCTGGAGCCGTCATTGCCCTGGCCCAAAAGTATAACGTTAAGATGCCAGTGTTGACAGCTGTAGCTAGAATAATCGACAATGAGCTAACTCCTCAAGCAGCTGTTTGTGAATTGATGAGCCTGCCTCAGGTAATTGAGCCATTAGCATTTCTTTTTCTCCATAACTGACTTAAGCTGTCAACATTTTTTGGCTAACTTTTGATCTTGCGAATGAACATAATACTTTTTCCAAAATTTGCTGGTTCTGCTTGGACTAATCTAGCCATAACTTGCACTTACTTTATATAAAGAAAAATTAGCAAAAATGGAATAAATAAAATAATATACAGGGATTCCTATTCTTGTTAAAATTCTGAGTATATAGTCACTTTTCACATTTATGAATGTGCTTTAAAATAACATATGATGGCTTACATGTTTTCTTGTAATGTCTCTGGTTCATGTGAATCTTTACTCTCTTATCTTCGACTAATAACATCTGAGTCCACTGCAGGTTGAGGAAGTATGAAGCCGGTGAACTGAGTCTTTGTTTGAACTCTGTTTACTTCGTGGGGTAAAATACCACCATCATTCCACTGCAAACCTGCTCCATGTATGCTGGATTTTGCTTTAACAGCAGTAAAAATTTATACACCTCCCAAAAGAGTGAAGCTCTAGCAGGAAGAAGTGGAACCATGATGGTTATTTTGGCAAAAAATCTTGGCAGAAGACTTTACACATTAGTTTCCTTCAATTATCAGCGTTGTTGTACCATAGAGAGGCTGCATTATGCTTTTCGAGTTTATAATAGTTGGCTCTGTTCCTGCTAAAAAAAAGTTTAATATGAAGCTATACAGTATACAAGTTACTAATCGTAATACCCTTTTTTTTTTTTTTTTTTTTTTTTTTTTTTTTTTTTTTTTAAGACAAGAAACTTGTATCATTAGTAATTTTACTGGATAGTCTGTATTTGTATTTCATTGGCAATTACAGTGCTATGCGGCAAAAGGCCATTGTTACTATGATTTGAAAAAATACGCTAAAGATAATTGGAGTTAATTACAAAGACAAAGATTATGCATCTACTCTTTTAGGGTCTCAAGTTACCTTTAAAGAGATCACTGGAGGAATTAAAAACCTATTGTGCTTCTCATGGGCATAAACACTAAACACTATATATCATCACATTTGCCAGGGTAACAAGCACTAAATAGCATCACATTTGTAAATAACTTGATGCAACTAAGATATCTAAATGATCTTGGATAAAAGGGGCAATTCTGAACTCTTGGCAACTACTTCCAGACATACGATAATACATCAACCGTGATGCAACAATAATCTAAGAGGGAAATAGAAAAAACTAATGCGAGACATGCTTCCATGATGTGTGTGGGCTTTCCATACATTCTTATTAACTAGTTACCAAAAAAGATACAAATTGAAAGAACCAATGTATCTAATTCTCTAGGTATAGACTCAATAGTTTATGACAGTGACAAAAGCACTAAAACTTATTTTGCATGGCACACAACGCAGACATGAAAAAAAGGCGGTCAGTCACAGTATTGGTAATTTGGTACCATGGTTGTTATTTCAGCATGAAGTGCCCTGAAGAACTTGGCGTTTGGGGGTGAGATTTAGGTCAGAAGGCCGAAAACCACGTTATTGCACACCACTCAATTTAGCCCAGTCCACAAACTGCATACCACCATAGATATTGTTGGCAAACCGCACTCCTACAGTAAAGGCCATTGCAGCAGGTGGGAAATTCTTAGCCACTGGTGATGCTTCAACTACACGCTCCAGTCCATTTACAATCTGGTAACGCGTATTGGACGAGATAGCCAGGAAAGCACCTGATATCAAATATATAAAAGCGACACAACTAAGTTTAAAGAATTTAAAGGTGAGAAAAATATAAAAGCAACACAGCTGCAATAATCAGTAATCACCAAGGGCCTTAAACTATTACAACATAGTCAAGCTGTAAATATTAAATCAATTTTCATGTAAAATGTTTTAATGCACATTCTCCAGTGTTTATTTCTACTTCATATGTGTAGTCTCTTCACTCTATGCAAAACAAATTATATTCAAGACTCCAGGTTCAGCTTTAAGGAGTCTTAAAATAAACCAAAGATAGACTTCAGGCCATAAAACTAAATAAGAAAATTAGAAAAACCATCACAAGTAAACGCCATCTCGAGAAAGGCTACTAAAGCATACTTACATTCGTGATTCATGTGAACAAAACCAATTTAGGAAGAAGAAAAGGAAGTGAATTCAATGAGATAATATTGCACAAATGAGAAAGTAAATGCATCGGATGTGTAAGATAGTGATCAAAGCCACAAGTTTTGTAACAACAAAGCTTAGAACATAATCAAACATACCCCAGAGTACAGCACTTTTCACAAGTGGGGGAACAGGTATATCCTCATCTGACTTCTTTACGCTCCTGTAAATAGAAAGAAGACTTGACTTATAAATAATCTCAGTACGCAGCAGTAGAAAGTTACAGAAATCTAATTTATTTCAGTTTTTGAAGAATGTACATATAGTTTTTTAGTTTATAGACAACAAATAGTCAGGTGCCCTTGAAAGCCCTTCAAAGACTTAAATTGGCTTGATAGGAAGGTAAAAGAAATTTAACGCATAGTCAAATAAACTAGGTAAGAGTATTGCCATCAGAATTTCAAAGATCCCTGGAAGATATCCAGTTAGTACATAGTTTGCAATGAGAGTTTTGTACTCCAAAGCATAGTATGTTCATATAGATCTGTTTACACTGAACTCTCAGCAATAACTACTCAAATTTGATTTCACTCTGAAAGTGGTAGAAGAAAATAACCATGCATTATCCAAAACAGTAAATTTCTTTCATCAACACTTAAAGTCCGATTTCATATACCTCAAACAACAGTCAAGGCTTATTAACTATTTCACCAAGAACCAATTGAAACTTGCTACCAATTGTCACGTGTTTGACCAAATTACAACGAATTACAGGACAAAATGAGATCATAGTTGTGATGCCTTGGCCAACTATATAAAGATGACAAACAAAAAATGCTACCAAATTATAAAGAACAATACCGTTTAGCAGTCATGACCATATTTGCGATGCCTTGGCCAACTATTCCACATCCAAATCCAACAGCTCCATATAATACACCCTGTGTGTCAATAATATTTAACTTATTACATTATGATATTTTTTTCAATCCAATATGAATCCCTTTCTATTTCAATATTTCCAATTGACTATCCTGCTTATGCAACTTCAACCAATTATCTTTCACCATATAATTCCATTAGTTGGTTAAATCCTACATCATCTAGGCCATTGAGCATATCATGCAAGGAAACAGTAACATAAAATTATTATAATATGTTTGATGAAGCTTTTGACTTACGATCTTATTGCAAGACCAGTATGAAATTAGTGGGAGTTAGATGCGGCCTGCAGGGCAAGCGAAGCATAATTTGTACTCAAGGAAAGTACACATTGGATAGAGTTTTAGACAACAAAGGCTCAATTCCTTTTCTCTACAATGAATTTGTTTTGTTTATTTTATATAATAATAATATTTTTTTAACCCAAATTTAAGTTTTAATTATCATTTATTACAAAAAATCAGAAGAAAAAACAACATAAAATTGCAGTTTGAATACCTTGTAGAAATATGTTGCAATTCTCTGTTTTACTGAAAACCTACATCCTGGCCTTTCAGCTTCAAAGACACTGTCATTCCAGAATACAAATGGTTAGTTTCAGTTAAAAGATAGTGCTGTATGCATCTAAACAAAGGGGGGAAAAGAAAAGGAACAGAGCTCGTAAAATGAGTCAATAGATCACTTGTTAGTTGTTACAGCCTCAAGGCAGTGAAATAAATATTCTAAACACTGGCAAGGGGTACAAAGCGTACAAAGGCAACAGGAAAAAAACATCTCCACCATATAATCATCTATGGATGATAATGACAAGGAAATAAAAACTGTGCTATTTGGAGGAGTTAGCGGTGAAGAAGTGCTACATTGGCTCGCAAATCGCAATAATAGAATGTCAAAGAAGTGCTCACACAGTCACACTCTTGGCGAGATGCAATTACCTACTAGGAAGGTTACGACAAGCATGTTGAAAACGTCCTAGAACACCTGTTGATACAGTTTGTCGCCCAATACGAGCATATGGAGCTAGCATACCAACCAATGCTATATCCACCACCACACCAACAAGAAGATCAGCAGAGTACAATTCGAACTCATTCCAAAAATCTTTCCCCCTTTTTTGAACTTCAGCAAATGTTGCACAGCAAGAATCAATCACTATCTGCATCATTCAAGACAAACTAAATTACACACAGCTTCCACGTGGAAGGTAACACTTTCAGTGTTAAGCTTGAGAAAACAAATGTTAATGACGCACCTCAGTTCCAACTTTGAATAAGAACGCAGGATCAGCTAACATCCAGTTACGCAGCATCGAACAATGTCGTATTAGAAAGCCTAGTGGCCATATTGATCCCTATGCATCATTGTGAAGGCACATGGTTAGATATCCTTGTCCTTAACTAGCACCACTCAAGATATACTGTAAGATCCAAATCAAACCTAGATCAAACAAACAAGATCTAAAAGCATAATTACATAAGAACTGTGTACCAAAACTTCTATTAATAACTGCCATGCGCATGTACAAGTTCTACATGGATATTATTTCCATAATTGCATTGCATTTCCCTTAATAACATGATATTATATTTCAAATACATGAGAAAAAGCCAAAGCAATAAATTTGACACATAATAAAATACGGAAATCCAATTAAGGTTCAATTAGTAACAAAATTCATGTGTTTCCCTCTGGAAGTTTAGAGCCAAAGTAAACACTAAACATTCATACTTTAATACTTTATAGAACCTCATTTTTCCAAAGGGATAAGATTGCTCAAGTAAATGGGTGAACAAATTACCTGCAACTCCAAATATCGCTTTAGTATTAGTTCTCGTATCCCTGTAGTTTTGGCAGCTTCTAATATATCTGTAGGAAGAGTTACTCCATGCTTCTCGGTCTCTCTCAACACCTCATCAAATTTCAAAAGTCGACCAAATTCCTTTTCATCCTCATCATCTCCATCACCACCACCACCACCACCACTGCCATTATTCCCATTTTCTGGTGGCAACTTCCCGCCACTACCTATGGAATCCTCTAAATTCCCATTATCCTCCGGTATGGACATACTTTTTGTAGTTTTGTCATTATAGCTTTTCACAAGAAAAGAACCATTATATCGGTTTGGTTGTGCTAAAAGTTTAACCTTGAGATTATATCCTATAGCCTTACATTCACATAATAACTTGCAATTCTGTTGCCTGGTCTCGGTTAAAGTATTGCCATGGAAATGTGATGGATTGAAGTTTGATGCACCAACTGACATTGCACTGCAACGAATGCTATAATACAAATTACGAAAAAAAACAAAAATCCAATAATCATCCATATGATACTTCAATAACATATGCAATAAGAGAAAACAACTACAAAAAAAAAAAAAAAAAAAAAAAAAAAAAAAAAAAAAAAAAAAAAGGAAGGTGCAGGCCAACTGAAATACACCAAATACACAAGCGTCGCAACGATCAATCTCCACAGGGACACAATGTAAAAAATAAATTCAAAATACCATAATCATCCATATGGATAGGCTATTCATATAAACATATGCAATAAGAGAAATACAACCTAATCCCAA
>PYUH01000185.1:1795301-1832078 GCA_016808085.1 Suaeda aralocaspica
CAAGCACACACAAAAAAACAAAAAACAAAAATAGATCATAATTGAACATATGGCCAACAATCAGGCAATGACAAACATAGATTTTTGAGATTACTTCTATTACACATATTAGGTGTCATTGCATAGCACGGTGCATAGAGGGAGTGGTGTAATATATATACGATCTCGCCTATGATAAAATTATATACAAGAAGCAACATAGTTTCCGAAATTGGCATTAACAACAAGTTCTACTAAGGACTGTGTTATTGCAAAAAAAATAAAAGAACAACAGAAAAACAGAATTTAGATAGTCGATTTATTCGTAAATTTAACTAAAAACATTACAAATATTTGCAAAAAACAAATTAACAACTTAAAACCATCACCCAACATATTAGAAATCGTTGGCAAACGTTTTTGAATCTATGCACAGAAGATACAATACTTCCTTAAGTTCCTACTATCTACTACTAACTACATAAGCCATAATCTTCCGTAGGCTACGGACCGTTATACACATCAGTGATATAGTCTGAAGGAACTTATTCCTCATTTTCCCAAACTTCAATTTCTAATTAACTTTAATACATTAATTCCACTGCATTATGCTTTTTTTCATTTTTTCCCATTCTTCATTTTCATTTTTTCATTTCTTTTTTCACCATCCTTTTTTTTTTTTTTATTTTTCACTCTTTTTACTCGAAGTTGATAAAAAGGCACTCCCCCTCATCGCTTTAATGGCACTCCAAATTTGGAAGAATAGGTGAAAAATGTCACTAACAAATAAAAATAATACAATATTAGAGTGGGCTCCCATTTAAAATTAAATATAAAATAACAATATTAGCACACTGCGCACCTTCGGAAAACAGACCAACGGGGATTACCTGTTATCAACACCCCCAACACCCCTTATTTGTTTTATAATTTTTATTATTATACTTATTATAATCATCAAATTTCCACTTTCCATCCTTACTAAAAGTTGATAAAAGGCACTCCTATCGAATTGTGAAGAATAGGGAGAAAACTCATTGCGAAATGCATATTGGAGTGCCACAGGGCCATGGGGAGTGCCTTTTATATATCCTCTCCGCTTTATTTGTAATTTTAAATCATCTATACTTTCTAAAATGATTTTTTTTTTTTTTTTAACAATTTTAGTTATCAAATTGTGTAATTTGTAAGCAATCAATTATTAAACCTTTGAAATTTATTAATGAGACGCAACACATGAATTGTAATAAAATATACAAAAAAAAACAAAAAAAAAAAAACAAAGAGAATTCGCGTGATTAAAACTCTAAAAAAGAATGCGAAAATAAAAAAGATGGGTAGAGACAATTAAAACAAGCCTTACAATAACGCTCACCAAAGAATGATCAAACGTTAGTCCGTACGATTCTATGCCCGAGCTTTACTGCCAGGGGAAAATTCGAAAGAAAAATCATCCAAATTTGGAGTAAGTGGTTGTTGCTTTTTGTTGCCAAAGCAATTGGTGCGGTCTATGTCAAATGTTCTTAAAAATTTGTAAAGCTATTCAATACATTTAGTTCTGAATAACTTATTTGACGTACAATTTTCCTTGTTATCGAGGGGTCCATATTTTCCTACCTCCTTCCTTCTTCCTTTTAAATTAGTGCATTTATTTCAATTTCGATAATTTTCAACTTTTAAAAATATAATAAAACTTTTAATTATTTTTAGCTTCAAATCGGTTTAGGTTTAATAAAGTTTTTAGCTGAATTAAAAATAAGACCTCTGTAATGTCAAACTAATCACATATTTTCGGAGGAGGGTCTAAAAAGCAGTCGGATTCCTGGTGTGTTCATATAACTAGACATATATCTTTGTCCAAATTCCACATTTATTTCTTAATGTCGTTTTTTTGTCGACATTATTTATTATATTTATTATTTTTGGTAGTTTCCGTTTATAAATTTATCCTTCATATTTTCATTATTTCTCCTTAAAACCAAAAACAAAATGTTAATTTTCCGTAAGTCATACCTACAATCATCATACAGTTATTTATTTTGTCATTTTATAACTACTATTTCTTAAACATCTAAAAAAAAAAATCTCAGACACTCATCTCACTATCAAATCGAAGAAATGGTAGTATTTTGCAACTACTTCTTCCCAGACCAATTATTTCCACACACCTTCTCCTCTCTCTTTAGGCAATATAGTGCCATACAATACTATCTGCGTTTCATATAAGAAAATATGATGCAGTGCCGGTAAATTCATCACCTCCCTATAATACATTAGAACACAGAGGAGATAGTGATTGGGATTTAATTTATCATTGTAAAGCATCACTAAAAAGTGGGTTGTGGGACTGATAAATGAGTTTGTATAAAAAGCGCCCAAAAATAGTGTTGGGGCCCAGATGTGCGGGCCATGAGCAACTACACTCATTCTCTGGGTTTATTGAGAGGGTTTTGGGTTCCATCTTTCACTTCTCCAATATTGCCATTGATATTATTTATCCTTTCTCTGAAAATTAAAACCCAAACTTAAACTACCAACAAAAACCAAAAACAAACCCATAAAACAATCGCCAAATTAATAAAAAAAAAAATGGGATGCGAAAGCAGCTCAGACTCAGAAAATACAAAATTGGAAGATGTTGATGGTGATAATGTAGATATTTCTAATTCTTATCCTCACTTTCTGTATTTTATATCATAAAAAAATCGAGTGATTATCGAATAAATGAAATTAATTAGGTTTACTATTGTTATTTAATTTTTTTTTTATTAAATATTTCTTCTAATTTTTTTGCATTTGTTGAACGATCATTAGGTTCACCTCGATGAAATATAAAGAGCGAAACTGGCTCCACAGTTAAGGCGTTGTTATTTTTATATAATATAATTATTAGACAATTTCGATCGCTAAAAAGAAAATCAAAGATCCGGTTTTTGTTTTTGAATGGTCTAAAACCTTGAGATTATTTTTACAATTTATGTTATACTTCATTGTCATTAATTTCTTTGACCACTTGTGTTTAACATAATTTTGTTTTATAGACTATTAGATTATTGTCATTTTTTTCTTTTTTTTTTTTTTTTTATTTTTTTTTTTTTGATCAGACAAGCATTAAAAATGGTTATAAATGTAATTAGTGAAAATGAATGCTACTTTCATGTTTTTAAAATTAGATTGTGAAGTTATCCTTATGTATTGACTTTATTTTCGGAATAAGTGAATTAAGAGGGGACTTATCATTTTTGACATTGTTTTTTTTTTCTGAGTAACTCGAATGTGTTGTTAGAAGCAGGGCATAACATGGCTAATTATTCAAAGAAGTGGGTGTGATCTAGAACTGACATGTGAGTTGTAGGCCTTTTTTTTTTTTCTTTGGTGGCTTAGCAGAGACCGGTCATCATAAAAAAATTGATCCCTGCTGCTGTGCTTTTTCAGCGTCGACTGGCCCCTCCCCCTTTTGTTCTTTGGTTCCACATGCATCCGCTAGTTTCACTCATGCACCAAACTTCGACTGTTTCGATCGAATAACCTGAGAGCGACGGGTCTTTATCTAGGCGCATGCGAATTTGGGCATACCGCCCCAAGGGGGAATACCACCATACCTCATTCTAGCAGCAGGTCCACGGTACCCCCAAGGTGGGTCAAAACATAAGAAAAAAACACAAGAAAGCTTAGGGAAACATTAAGCGTTCCATGGAGATTTTTATGTTGTTGGTCTTTCTACTATTCTTCTTGCTCCAATATATAGCGTTTACCAATTAGGGGTTGTGCAATGTATTGAGCTAGTGAAATACGTGCGCCTTTAGTACAATTATAAATTTTACATAACTCTTTGAATGGATTGCGGAATCAAAAATATCAATTGTTTGTTTGGCGATTTTTTTTTGTCTTTGTGTGTGTGTGTGTGTGTTTGCATCTAGAAATGTGCGTTACATGTTGCTGTATATTGGTTAAACTTTCTTTTCAGTAAATGTCTTGCCTCATCGTATTCCTATTATTGATGTTTATATGTTGTGTTGTAATCTTGGCAGGTCAAAAAAAGCCATAAAACAAGGGCAAGGGCATGAAGTGGTATTTTTTCTCTTCTGCGGTGAAGCTTCCACTACATGTGTCGAATGTGCAAATTGTTGATCCTGTTATTGGGTATGAGGTCGACTGCTCATTTCTCTTTTATAACACTATCACTTATTTGTATATAATGAATTCCTCTAAGCTTCGTCTCTCTGTTGATGTTCCCTCTTGTTCGGACACTTTGCAAGTAGGTAGAATTTATATCTCGACGATGGTACAAAAATTAGAATTCGCAAATAGGCAAGGAGCATCATCAGGATCCGCAATTCCTCGTCCTGAAATTGTAAAGACTTTTGAATTAAGGACCACTACCACAAACCAAGGCCTACATCTCGTATGTATCTTGAGTCTTTCTTTTCATCTGCTATCTGTTTATTTCTTATAAGTTGTGTTCCCATTTATTACAGCAAGTAATAGCTCACAATTGTGGATTTTTTATCATCATGGTCAGTATAAATCATTTAATATTTGGCTATCGTGTCCCATCATCAAAATTTTTTAATGTTGCAAAACTACTAGGAAAGGTTTTTTTTAACATTTGATAAATTGAGATTACATTTTTCAATCTGATATGAGTGAGCATCACTTGTTGCAATTTTTACTAAGCCCTAAGTTAACAAATTATCAATTAAAATTAAATGAAAGATTATTGTTTTATGGTGTATATAACTATATGGCTTATTATTTGTCAATTATCTTAGAAGGGTAGCTTTATCATGGTGTCCATAGTAGTTTTTTTACTTTGAAATACGAGTATTAGGCTATCATGTCCTAAATAAACTACTTCTATACTTGCTATGGCCGCTCTATAATTGCTATGATGGTCGTTGGATGGGCTGTGTTCGGTTTGCCACGTTGTATATTCTTCCACTATCACTTCTACCTATTATAACCTAAACTTAATACTCAGTTACGTCATATATCCCCTCTCCCTCCGCAAACATGACCTTCCTCCTCAAAGGAGGCTTTTAATTACAGAGGATGATATAAGGTGTGCCCTAAGAAGTTCAAATAACTCCAACACTTACCTCAGGTTGGTCACAGGGCCGAGTAATGAAGGATCTATTCATTCTTTGAGTCTAATATGGAAAGGGTTATTGAGAAGAAGTTTCCTATTCTGATTTTACAGTACGCCTTCCTGAGATTCATACAAAACTAGAATCTAAGAAGTCCACCTTTCGTTAAAAGAGTGGACATGAAACTAACCACACAAGAGCACATAATATAGTGAGATTTGTCAATGTCTTTTAATATCCCAAACGTCATGATGGCTAGCTTCTTTGCTAAGCTAAACTTTTTTTTAAACAATGATCTTGTCCGATTGTCATGTAGATTAGAAATGTGAGGGAGTAACAAAGATTTAAAGACTGAGTTTTAGATCCAAGGATGGATATATGAGTATTTAGTTATTATGCCTTACATCTTGGGGCAAAGCAAAACCTGAACTCCATTAGTGTTAGTGTTAATTTAGACTTTGGGAATTGGGATCGCGTTCGACATCATTGTTTGTTTTTCGATTTTGTAAATTTTGTTTTACAAAGTCATATGCACAGTTTATAAAAGAAATAAAAATGGTCAACTATATTAAAATTTAGCATGATTTTGGAAACGGTCAAAAAGAAAAGCTGGTTTACAAAGCATCACGAACAAGCGCTTAGGTGTTCGTATGTATGAATTTCTTTTTTGTAGACTGTAATGGCTCTCAAGTCTCAACTGTGAAAGAGAATTTATCAGCCAAATTCTTACAAAGAAACTGTCTCAGCACACGGATTGCACGAACACAGAAAGAAATGCTCCTTGCTCTCATGGTCTTGAATGTCTTTTGATCTTGCATTTGTCTGTTTTTAGTAGAATTTTGAACTTATTCTTAGCATATATTGGTATTATGATATCTTACGAATTGTGCCCTTTTAAGAAGATTAAAGAAATATATCATTCTCTATCCCATAATACTTCATGAAGTTAGTGGGTCAGGGGTTGTTGGCGTTAAACATAAAGAAACAGTACAACATATAGTTGGACAGTAACTACTATAACTACTCAGTTTTGGCCAGGCAATGGCTTAGGTCATTGTATCATATACATAGTACAAAACCAAAAGTACATTTTTTTTAAGAACTATTAGGGGTGTGATAACGGATGAAGTGATAATAACTATTTTTTTTTGGCTAGTGTTATTGAGTAATATTGTGACGACGGTAGGGGAGGCTCGGCTGAAATTATTACTCTAATTTATTTTGCCCTTCAACGAACCAACTTATTGAGTTGAATAGTAATGTTGCCAACATTATGGAATGGGTCCCTTTATGTAAGGTTATGAAAATGGAAAAGTTCTAGCAACATGGATGTGAAAAGGTTTTAATATACACCTTGGGGTCATTTATTATCAAAGAATGGTGATAATTGACCTAAATTTTTATGGCCGCTCAACAATTGGTGTATACAAGACTTTATATTAGGTAGTAAGGGTGTCTTAAGTCAGGTGTAGTCTTAAAATTTAAACATGGAGAGCAGCTACATAAGTAGTTGATGATTTCGGACTGAAAGCAAGGTCCTTAAAGAGAAGTCAAAGTTGAAGAGGGAGAATTACTTAAGATAGAAGAGACTGTGTGACATACAAGACCTAGTGTTGCTCTACCTAATTGGTAAAGCAATGTTGGGCTTATAAGGGAGCACAGAATTCCAAAGTTACTGGGGGCTGTACATGATTAAGAGAATGGCAGGTATGTCGAGATAAAACATGAAGGGAGGGTCACTCCTGTCATAAGAACCCCTTGAGCATGTTTTTTAGCTATAAGGAAGTTCATACCATATATTATCAAAAGGTAGGGTTACTGGAGAATGCGGATCTATGTTGACATAAGATAAATTGAAGTTATGGAAAACAAATAGAGTTATATGTGGCACACACATGAAGTAAGAATGGAGTGGTACAGCATACTTCGCTAGCAAACTAAAAGGAAACCTAGTAAACTGTCAACTAACTGCCTGGCTACATTACGGTTTTGGACAGGTGAGACGAAACCTCTAGTAGGTGCGAAGATTGTGATCATTGGAAGATCTCCAAACAATTTAGGCCGTTTAGAGATAAAAAAAACCAAAAAAAAAAAAAAAAAAAAAAAAAAAAAAAAAAAAAAAAAAAAAAAAAAAAAAAAAAAAAAAGATCATATAAGTGAAATGCCACAATCAGAATGAAAAAATAGTTTTTGAGATTACTTCTATTACACATATTAGGTGCATTTCATCACTGCATAAGGGAGTGTGTAATATAATACGATCCTATGATAATTATATACAAGAACAAATAGTTCCGAAATTGGCATTAACAAGTTCTAAGGACTTGTGCAACGATTTTTAACCATCCCAAAATAGAAATCGTTGCAAATGTTTTGAACAGGAGATACAAGTACTCCGTATGGACCGTATAACACAGTGATATACTAGGAATATCCTCATTTCCATTTCAATTCAATTAAATTTAATTCATGCATTATGCTTTTTCACTCCTTTTTTTCAATCTTTTACTCGGAAGTTGATAAAGGCACTCCCCATAGGCTTTATGGACACTCCAAATTGTGAAGAATAGGGGGAAAAAGTCACTAAAATACAATATTAGAGTGCGCACAAGGCCACGGGGAGTACCTTTATCAACACCCCTTTATTTGTTTTATACTTTTATAATCATCAAATTTCCATCCTTTACTAAAAAGTTGATAAAGGCACTCCCTATCGAATTGTGAAGAATAGGGAGAAAAACTCAATTGCGAAATGCATATTGGAGTGCCCACAGGGCCATGGGGAGTGCCTTTATCATCTCCGCTTTATTTGTAATTTTTAATCATCTATACTTTCTAAAATGATTTTTTTTAACAATTTTAGTTAATCAAATTGTAATTTGTAAGCAATCAATTATTGAAACCTTTGAAATTTATTAATGAGACCAACACAATGAATTGTAATAAATATAACAAAAAAAAAAAACAAGGAATTCAGTGATTAAAACTATTAAAAAAGAATGGAAAAAAAAAGAGGCAGAATTAAACAGCTGAAATAACGACTCACCAAAGAATGAATAAACAAATAGTCGTAGAAAATGGAGAAGAATGAAGTGGGAAAATTTCGAAAGAAATCATCAAATTTGGAGTAGTTGTTGTTTGCTTTTTGTTGACAGCAATTGCGGTTATGCAAATGTTCTTAAAAATTTGAAAGCTATTCAATAATTTAGTTACTTATTGACGTTACATGTTACGAGGGTCCATTTACTTCATTTTAAAATTAGTTCATTTCAATTCGATAATTCAACTTTTAAAAATTATAATAAAAACTTTTAATTATTTAGCTTCAATCGGTTTAGTTTAAAAGTTTTTAGCTGAAGTAAATAAGACCTTAGTAATGTCAAACTAATCATATTTTCGGAGGAGCTAAACAAGCAGTGGATTCTGAGTTTGTTCATTAATCTATGCATTCCACTTTATTCTTTGCGTTTTATATTTCATATTTATTTTTGGTGTTCCGTTTTATCCTTCATATTTTCATTATTTTCTCTAAAACAAACAATGTTATTTTCCGTAATTAACCACAATCATCATCATTATTTAATTTTTACTTTTAACTCTAAAAATCTCACCTCATCAAATCGAAGGGTAAGTATTTGCGCATTCCCCAAATTATTTCCACACTTCTCCTTCTCTTATAGGAATAGTGCCTAATACTATTGTTCATATGAAATAGTGATGAGTGCGGAAATCACCACTACCCTATAATAAATTAGAACAGAGGGGATAGTGATTAGGGATTAATTATCAGTGTAAGCACTCAAAAGTGGGTTGGGCTTGATAAAGAGTTTGTAAAGCGCCCAAAAAAGTGTTGGGCCAGATGTCGGGCCTATGAGCAACTAACTACTCTGGGTTTAGAGAGGGTTTTGGTTTCCATCTCCAATTATTGCATTGATTGCATATTACTCCTTTCTGAAACTTAAAACTTCCAACAAAACCAAAAAAAAATCGCAATTAACTAAAAAAATGGGATGGAAAGCAGCTCAGAAAATCATCAAAAATTGGAAGATTGTTAGAGGTGATAATGTAAGAATTTCTAATCTTTACTCCACTTTCTGTATTTTATACTAAATAATCGATTGATTTTATCGAATAATTGAAATTATTGTCATTGTTTAATTTTTTTTTTTTAAATAATTTCGATAAATTTTGTGCAGGTGATGATAATTAGGGGAAAAGATAAAGGCGAAACTGGTCCAATTAAGCGTGTTATTCGATCGCAAAATCGTGTTATTGTTGAAGGCAAAAACCTTGTATGATTATTTTATTTATTTTTATGTAATTTATTTGAAATTGTGTTTAATAATGTTTGTTTTTGATATTGTTATTGTCATTTTTTTATTTTTTTTGATCAGAAGCATTAATGGTTTAAATTGTGAATTAGTGAAATGAATGCTAATTTTAGGTTTTTAATTAGATTGTGAAGTTATCCTTAGTAGTATGACTTTATTTCGGATAGTGAATTAAGTAGTGTGATTATCAGTTTTGAAATTAGTTTTTCGAGTAATCGAATGTTTGTTAGCGGGTCATAAACAATGGTAATGATTCAAAGTGGTGTGATTAGAATGCATTTGAGTTGTAGGCCTTTTTTTTTTTTTTGGTTAGCCGGTCATAAACAATGATAATGATGATGAAATTTTGAGTAAATGGAAAATAAAAATTTGTTTGTTCCCATGATAATGCTAGTTCATCACCAAACTGTCTACTTTTCTATGCTCATCTAGATTTTGTAATACCCCCAAGTGGTCAAGAAACATAAGAAAACACAAGCTTAGGGATGACATTGCGTTCTCATGGAGATTTTTATGGTTGGTTTTCTTGCTCCAATATATTAGCGGTTACCAATTAGGTTGTGAATGTATTGAGCTAGTGAAATACGTGCGCCTTTAGTACAATTATAAATTTTACATAACTCTTTGAATGGATGCGGAATCAAAAATATCAATTGTTGTTGCGATTTTTTTTGTCTTTGTGTGTGTGTGTGTGTGTTGCATCTAGAAATGTGCGTTACATGTTGCTGTTTTGTTAAACTTTCTTTTCAGTAATGTCTTGCCTCATGTATTCTATTATTGATGTTTATGTGTGTGTTGTAACTTGGCAGGTCAAAAAGCACATAAAACAAGGGCAAGGGCATGAAGGTGGTATTTTCTCGGTTGAAGCTCCACTACATGTGTCGAATGTGCAAATTGTTGATCCAGTTACTGGGTATGGTCGACTGCTCATTTCTCTTTTATAACACTATCACTTATTTGTATATAATGAATTCCTACTAAGCTCTCTGTGATGTTCTCTTGTTCAGGAAACCTTGCAAGGTAGGAATTAGATATCTCGACGATGGTACAAAAGTTAGAATCGCAAGAGGCATAGGAGCATCAGGATCCATAATTCCTCGTCCTGAAATTTTGAAGATAAGGACCACACCAAGGCCTACATCTCGTATGTATCTGATTCTTGCATTCTTCTATCTGTTTATTTCTTATAAGTTGTTCCCATTATTAGCAAAGTAATAGGCTACAATTGGATTTTTATTTCATGGTCATGTATAATTATTTGGCTATCGTTTCCCATCATCAAAATTTTTTAATGTTGCAAAACTACTGGAAAAGGTTTTTAACATTTATAAAATTGATGATTACATTTTTCAATCTGATATGAGTGAGTTGTCAATTTATGCCCTAAGTTAACAAATTACTACAATTAAAAATTAAATGAAAGTTATTGTTTTATGGTGTATATACTATATGGTTATTATTTGTCAATTATCTTGAAGGGTAGCTTTATCATGGTGCCATAGTAGTTTTTTACTTTGAAATACGAGTATTAGGCTATCATGTCCTAAATAACTACTCTATAATTGCTATGTCGGTTGCCACGGTGTATATTCTGCTCACTACATATAGTATACGCATTATACATATACCATCAGGGCTTTTAAATTAGAGATTAAGGCCTAAGAAGTTCAAATAAGCTCCACTCAGGGCCAGTAAGTTCAATACAAAACAGAATCTAAGTCCAGCGTTCTTTAGTGGAAATTGAATAACCTCAGAGACATAATATGAGATTGCTCTTTTAATATCCGGATGAGATGGCTAGCTTCTTTGCTAAGCTAACTTTTTTTTAAAACATGATCTTGTCCGGATTGTCATGTAGATTAGAAATGTGAGGGAGTAACAAAGATTTAAAGACTGAGTTTTAGATCCAAGGATGGATATATGAGTATTTATGCCTTACATCTTGGGGGAAAGCAAAACCTGAACTCCATTAGTGTTAGTGTTAATTTAGACTTTGGGAATTGGGATCGTTCGACATCATTGTGTTTTTCGATTTTGTAAATTTTGTTTTACAAAGTCATATGATACATTTTATAAAAAGAATATAAAATTGGTCAAACTTATTAAATTTAGCATGATTTTGGAAACTGTCAAAAAAGAAAAGCTTGGTTTTTACAAAGTCATACGAACAAGCGCTTAGGTGTTCGTATGTTGAAATTTCTTTTTGTAGACTTGTAATGGCTCTCAAGTCTCAACTGTGAAAGAGAATTTATCAGCCAAATTCTTACAAAAGAACTGGTCTCAGCACAACTGGTTGACGACAGAACAGAAAATGCCCTGCTCTCATGTCTTTGAATTTCTTTTGATCTTGCATTTGTCTGTTTAGTAGAATTTTGAACTTTATCTTTAGCATATATTGTATTAGGATATTCTTACGAATTGTGCCTTTTGAAAGATTAAAGAAAATATGCATTCTCTATCCCATAATACTTCATGAAGTTAGTGGGTCAGGGGTTGTTGGCGTTAACTATAAAGAAAACAGTACAACATATAGTTGTACAGTAACTAAACTACTGTTTTGGCCAGGCAATGCTTTAGGTCATTGTATCATATAACATAGTGACAAAACTCAAAAGTACATTTTTTAAGAACTATTAGGGGTGTGATAACGGATGAAGTGATAATAACTATTTTTTTTGGCTAGTGTTATGAGTAATCTGTGACGTCGCTAAATTTATACTCTTATTTATTCAAACAAGATACCAACATTATTGAGTTGGAATAGTAATGTTGCTCAACATTATGGAATGTCGCTTTATGGTAAGGTTAGATGGAAAAGTTCTAGACATGATGGAATGTTTTAAATATCTTGGGTCATTTATTCAAAGAATGGTGATATTGACCAAGATTTGGCTCACAAGATTTAGTTAGGGTGTCTTAAATGGAGAGCAGCTACATAAGTGTTGTTTGACTGAAGCATTCCTTTAAAGTTGAAGGGAGAATTTTAAGAGACTGACATAAGACTAGTGTTGCTCTATGGTAAAGAATGTTGGGCTTATAAGGAGCACATTCAAAAGTTAGGGGGTACAGAGATGCGGATGTCGAGATAAAAAATGAAGAGCCTGTCATAAGACCGAAGCATGTTGGGCTTATAAGGAGTTCATTCAAAAGGTAGGGGTTACGGAGATGCGGATGTTGACATAAATAAAAAATGAAGTTATGCACAGGAAAGTAAGTGGGTGTCGCATACTTTGCTAGCAAACTAAAGGAAAACTGCCTGCTTCGGTTTGGACAGGTGAGACGACCTGAGGGTGCGAAGATTGGGATCATGGAGATCTCAAACAAGTTAGGGGGAAACCGAAACGACTTGGGTGTAGGGTGTTAGATAAGATATGAAGCTTTTGGATTTATAGGAGAACGAGGTTCTCGATCGCAGGGGATATAGAAGGAAGATTTATGTGGATGACCACATGGAATGATTATTTTTGGGTTCATGTAGACTAAGGCTTTGATTAATTAATTTCCCGACAATATATAGGCTGCAGGTTCGATTCTTTATTCTTTAATTTGTCGCTTACATTTTTACATGTAGGTGAAATTAGTTAAGAATAGCCAAAATTTTCTGTAACTACCTAATCGCAGTCAATTTTTGGACTTAACTACCTAATGAATTTTTTTAGTTACAAAACTACATAGTATAACATTTTGGTACGAATTTTACTACCTAATGCTGGAAATCCATCTACTTTCCGGCAATGGGCCTGCATTTACCTATTTTTCTCTCTAAATAATTTTAGCCCTTGATTCTTTTTCCTTCACTTGACTTCTTCCCTCTCTTCCATTCATTCATTAACATCACTTGTTTTCATCTTCATCGTGGGTTTTCTTTTATCAATTTGACCCTCAAAACCTTCAATTTCAAAATGCCTACAAAACCCATTTTCATCCTCTTCATCTATGTTATGACCTTCAAATTCATCTCCATCATCAATTCTTCTCCACACACAATTGGTTCTTGATCTTCTTAAATCCTTCTTTGGCTTGATTTTTCAATCCTCAATTGTAAGATTATAAAAATTAATATTACCATTCTCTGATTTTCCCTCTTGAATTTCCTCAAAAACACCTAAATTAGCCAAAGGTTTAGTCTTTGAACCTCTGTTTATCCATTTCCATTTCTATTGCTTTGTAATCATAGCAGCATTTGGAGTAGCATATATTGGTATGTATTATCTTTTGTAATTAGTCAGCCCAAGATTTATTGAGTTGTATATATGAATTTTTTTGACAGTAATACTATCAAATTTCCCAATAATTTGTCATTGTTGTTGATGTTGTTCTTATAAAAATTAAGGGTTTTTCGTTTCATCCATGGCTTAGAAAGGTGGAATAATAAGAGAGTGCTCAAACTTCAACATAAAAAATCAATGGAAATCAATGTATAAGAAACGTATAGGAGGGATTACATTGTCATTGAATTATAGCAAAAACAAAAATAATTAATCTAGTTGAACATGGAGGATTTATGATGAATTAATGGAGGAGAGAGAATTGGAGTGAAAAAGAAAGAATGAAGGACATTAAAGTAATTATACAATCATTTTAGGAGAAAAATAGGTAAAATTGGGCCACACTGCCGGAAAGTAGATTGATTTTTGGTATTAGGTAGTGATATCTTTACCAAAATGTTATATTAGGTAGTTTTGTAACTAAAAAAATCTATTAGGTAGTTAAGTTCAAAACTGACTTTTATTAGGTAGTTATAGACAATTTTGGGGACACATTGGCAATGAAACGGTGCCACATAAAATTTATGGAGATTATCAAATGTGGTCGCATGTGGTGGATAGCAATCATTGCCTTTGCGTTTTTATGTATAGTATAGACTAGGATGTCCAATAAAGGACTGCTGAATGTCTAGCAACAAATGTAGGAGATAACCTGTAAAACATATTGAGTTTTATAAAGATTTAGTAATGAAATATGCTAGGAAGACTTCTTAGAATTTTTGAAAAGGTTCAAATAGAAATTGTGATTGCAAACGCTAAGGTATGAAATTGTAAAACAACTAACAAAATCTTTTGTCATGAGGGCTCTATTGTAGTTATCAGAACGCACTACACCCCATTTCCCGAAATAACTGTCAATGTTAATTAATTTTGTTTATAATTAATGCTGATAAGTACACTCATAAGGCATGCTATTCCTCTGTTTAAGGTTATTTATTAAGGAAAAGTGGTTTCTCCAAATATAACTGTTGTTAGGATTTTTAAACCAATACATTGTTATGACTGATGATTGTCTTGAGAAGCATGTACATGTTTCAAAGTAAGAGTAAGCTGCATTCAGTATCATGTTTGTTTTGTAGTTTCTATATTTATAAGTTATTCTTGCGTTCTCTATGTTGTATTTCTGGTTTTCGAAATTCTCAATTGTACCCCTTTTTTTTTTATAAAGAATACTACTCTGCTTGGGGCCTGTTTGGTTAGACTTTTTTTAATGGATTGGAGTAGAATTAGAATCCATTCTAATGTTTGGTTGAGATATTTTATTATGGAACCTCTTATCTATGGGTTACTAAATCTATTCCATACCCCTAGAATCCCATACCCACCTCACCCCTAAAGATTCAAAACCCACTCCCCCATGATAAAAACCCTAATTCAACAAGTCCACTACGCCCACTCACCACCTCCAGCTTCGACCACCACTTCGATCTCGTCATCACCAACTTTGTCCACCACCCTCATCTCGCCATTCTAGAATTGATCACCACCCACATGTGCACCACCACCTCTAGATTCGACCACCACCCTAACCTCACCACCTCCAGATTTGACCACCACCCACAAAACAAACACTAGATTCGTCCACCTTGCGTCCCCACCAATTCGAATGAAGAATGAATGATGGAGGCTGTTGACCATGGTCCTGAGTTTGGGGGAGGGGAGTGTGAGAGAAGTCGTTGACCATGGCGGCAAGTTCTGGGAGTGTACTTTGAAGATTGAATGGAGGCAGTTGACCATGGCAGAGGAGCATGGGGAGTACAATGTGTTTGATTGTTGAGGTGGATATTGTGATTGTTGAGTTGGTGGTTTTGGGAGTGGAGTGCTCTTGTTTTACGGTGGATTATTCACTGAATTGTTTGGTTTTTAGTCAAATTATTTACTCTAGAGTTTAGACCATTGTCAAATGCCATTATGCCAATTGCTCTGTTTTCTTTTCTTTGCATTTTTTCCCTTTATTTTTGGCTTAATGGCATTTGACAATCCAAGAATGAGTTTATTTTTTTTTCAAGAATGAAAAACAACATGAATGGTTATAGAATCCATTACTAGATTGAATCAAGCAAATTTAAGTTGGTATGGGATATTGAATCCATACCACCCTGATATAGATATCCATTCCACTGTAATGAACCAAACGGCCCCTTAGTTTCTCAAAGAAAAGCAGAGAAAAATTGTTTTTATTTTTTAAACCATACACTTTTTGTTTAAAATTTTAATTAAAGAAAAATACGGAAAACAAAGAAACAGCCATAGTGCCAAACAAGCTGATAAAGGATCTAACAGTACTGGTCATGTAGCTTTTATTCAAATTAAAGACTCTGCTTTTTCAAGGGTAATGATTTCTAATTGTCACTATGCCGAAAAGTAATTATTGCAAGCAAATTAGTAAATGGTATCATATTCATGCATGTTCTTCAAGAGCTTGTAAAATATAGTTGGTCTCCATATCCTGAGCTTATCTTGCACTTCTGCATTTGTTTGCTTATACATTTTCTTCTCCTGCAGCTGGCCCGAAGGATACCCCAATGGAAGATGTGCTCGAACAAACATATGATTCAAAAACCGGAAGAGGCATGCCAGACCTATAAGGAGCCAAAAAGCTTATTATTCTTCGGCTACTAGTTAGTTCTGTTGGGGGTGCATCATATGGTGAATTTCAATATATTCATAATTTCAGCCAGGTGGCTACATGACATCTCCGATTTGTAATCCTTTTATGTTACAAGTTCATGTTTTGATGCGTGCTTGATATAGTGCTCCTTGTTACTAATTTTGATGTAGCTAAAGGCTTGCTGACTGCAAAATTTGTGTGTTTTGTTTTAGCTTTGATCAATTTTAGAGGTGTCAAAAGATGCTTATTCAGGAATTTGACATAAATCCGTTCAAATGGGAGTGAATGGACCAAAAAGAAAAAATAATCTCATTTGATGTGAGTTGAAGTGCAACCTTAGGATATGGGATCAACCTAAATCGTAATAGGGGAGATAACTCTTTGTGTGCAAAGACAGGGGAGCAGTAGGAGTAGCATGTTATGAGTGCAAAAACTTTTTTTTTTTTTTGCAATTAAAGGTAATTGTATATATATTGTATCTCATGTATAAATATGTTCACTAATTTGGGTGATTGGTCATAAGTAAATTTGTTGGGTTTTAACCAAAATCAGGCTGAATTCAAAGCGATTTGCATGACTTAAAGTGAAGTCAAATAGAAATGAAATAACTACAAACAAATAATACTATAATAATAATAACACATGTGTACTTTATTGTTATTATGTCGGGGTGAAACCGTGCTAATGGAGTTGACCACCAGTTATGTGGGTAGAGCTACTCTGCGTGTGCCTGCAAGCTCGGAATTCCCTGCACAATAACACGTGTCACTGGCCTCGGGGGGTGTTTCCGAGGAACGCCCCTCTGACGCTCAAGTCAGTTTAGAGAGAGCCGAAGATCACCATAAGTTCTTTAACTTTTTCGGATCTTTACCACCTGAATCTTTGTGTGCCCTTTCCTGGTCCTGCGTCTTGGACTAGTTGAGGTATTGCTTGAATTTCCCTTTCCTGATTAGGTCCTTGATGTTGTTCTTGAGCGACCTCTAATCGTTGGTGTGGTGCCCTTTGGCTTCATGAAATTCGCAGTAGGCATTCGTGTTTCTGCCTATCCTTTCTTTCCTCTCGGGCTTTCTCCACCCACCTTTAGCTTTGTGAGTGGCGTATATAAGTGCCCTGTCAGCTACCAGAGGCGTGTAGCTCTCATACTTCTTAGGGTTTTCCTGGGGATCCGGTTTGCATTTGTCCAGCCTCTTCTTCTTATTATCGACCTTTCCTTTTTCCCCTACTACTTCGACCCTCTGATCCTGAACATTTGTTGTGACCACCCTGTTGAACTCTTCGCTTCGTATGTACTTATCAGAGACCCTTAGAGCTTCAGCTAAGCTAGTCACGGATTCTCTGGTGAGGTGGTCTCTGAACGGACCAGGCTGCAGGCCATGTTGCAGGGCTAAAACGACTACGTCTGGCTGTATGGTTGAAACTGCCACAGCTTCTTTGTTGAACCTCCCCAAGTATTCTCTCAAGGATTCATCTGGTGCCTGTTTGATGGCCATGAGCTCCACCGAGATTTTCTCTCTTCTTCTGCCGCTGACAAAGTGGTCGATGAATAATTGCGAGAGCTGCGAAAAGTTGTGGATGCTCCCAGATGGTATCCTCCTGAACCACGCTTGGGCCATTCCTGTTAATGTGGTTGGGAAGTACTTGCACCATGTGGCGTCCGAATATGCGCCTAGGTGCATGCAGCCTTCGTAGACTGCTACGTGGTCGGTGGGGTCTCCAGTTCCATCGAACTTGAGGTGAGACGGGATCCTCACTTTGCTGGGCACTTGCACTGAGATTTCATGGCTGAAAGGTGAAGAAATTGGGAGTCTTACGTCTTGTCGTTGAATAGGTTCACTTCGGTGTTCTATCTTTGCCTGCTGGCAAGGGCTTCCATCATGAGCCTCTGAGGACGACCTCCTTGTTACAGACCTCCCCTGATACGAGGGTTGAGGGCCTAACCTTTCCTTCGCGGATAGTCTCTCTCCTACCCTTTGCTTTACTGACAGCCTCTCGCCCAATCTGTCGAATACCGCACTTCTCTGCTGATGCGATTGAGGGGGTTGTCTGCTCTTTGGGGGCCCCATGGTCCCCCTCTCTGCGGACCTGTGACTCGAATACCCCTTTCCTCTATGGTCATTACTCTCGTTTTGAGATGGAGGCGCCGGCGTGGTATGACTGGGTTCCTCGTACCACTGCGGGTTCCTTTCCTTCTGGAGGGAGGTGTACCACTCCCCTTCTTGCCAACTCGTTCCGAGCTGGGTTCCTGAGCGTGCTCTGTTTTGCTCCCTTTCATACCGAGCTTCCCTTTCAGCTTTACTTCGCGAAACTCCTTCCAGATTTAGTTTCCTCTGGGTGCTCCCCATCGTCTTGGAAAGAGGTGGTTTTTTCCGAGGAGATTTCTCTTTGCTTTTCTTCCCTTTCCCTTCCTCAGAGGGGGCAGCTCTGTTTTTTCCATAGGATTGCATCACTATTTACATGACCCTTATGGCTGCCTCCAACTGCGAGGGTGTAGGAAGATCTGGTGTCCTCGGAGATTCACCCTCAGGCCCCTCCGGGTAATTTGATGGGGGCCCGACGTCCTTCTCGCGGGAAGGGTACATCTTCCCCTTTCCCTTACTCGTGGATGGGAGCGTGTTCCTATTCCCTTCTTCTCGTAGGTAGGGGCCGTGACTCTTTTCTGGCGTTTTGTCAGACCGGTGGGATGTCCCCTGACCTTGGTTCACCCTGGGTATGGTGTTCGAGGACCTGGAGCGACCCCATGGGCGGTGTGTTGCTGAACGAGCCGCTGAATGGGCTGAATTGCCTGCACTCTCCCCTGACGAGGAGGAGCATGTCTCGACATGAGCCATGGCAGACCACTGACAGAGTTTCGTGGAGCTCGACCCTCCTTCTAGCGCCAATTGTTTCGGGGTGAAACCGTGCTAATGGAGTTGATCACCAGCTACGTGGGTAGAGCTATTCTGGGTGTGCCTGCAAGCTTGGAATTCCCTGCACAATAACACGTGTCACTGGCCTCGGGGGGTGTTTTCGAGGAACGCCCCTCTGATGCTCAAGTCAGTTTAGAGAGAGAATGTGTTCTTGTGCAAAGAGAGTATTTTTGTGTCTCTGGATATGTTACCTCTTTCTAGTTATGGCTGACTTTATATGGTAGCGTAAAGGAGGTCTCCTTACTAGGACCTGATGGGGTCTGCCCCAGCTTTGCCTTAGTAGGAAGGAGACCAGCAGGCATGACCTGCTGGTAGATCGACCAGGTCAATTGTCGTGAACTTGGGGGTTATGTGAGGTAGTTATTGAGGTCACAAGCTGTGAGCAGGTCACAGCTCCCCAACATTTATCGTTATTGTTATTGTTATTGTTATTCTTGTTATTGTTATTTTTTTAACACACAAAGAGGAACATATGTTACTTAAGATGAAAGTAGTCTACTTCCCATTGAAAATGAGAGGTGAGACTATTAATAGAGTTCATTACAAATATAACATCTGATACCCAAGTTATCAAATACACAAAAGTAGGTTCATACCCCATAGTAAAGTTATTCGAAATTTCACATGCAAATTCTAATGTAGCTAGAAGTCCAAAAACATGTGGTAAAAAAAAGGTCCGAAAAACTAAATAAAACCAAAAAGGAAATAATACAAACAAAAAAAATAAAAAAATAAAAGTGCAAACATACAGTATCCAAGTCCTAGACTTGGATAAAAATAAATTTAAAAACTGAGATAGTATATAGCTTGTTGTAACGTAATTTCTGGGTAAGTACTAATTATTTTTCTCCTTACTTTCAAAGTTTTGTAGTTTAGTGCATCTAGAGAGTTTGAAGTCTTTCTTGGACATTTCCTATAATGTGCTTGAGTCAATAATCAATTGCTCAATGCAGATTTACAATACGAATTCAAAGATCGATCGTAATAGAAATTTCTGAGTTGATTGACACTCTACAATCATCCTAGTCAAGAACTCAATAATCCAGAATATAATTGGTGAATAGGTTGTGGATCATTTTTAACGCCTACAATACGGTTATGTTTAAACAAGGCATGTTATTCGACGTATATATATTTGTCAGGTGCGATACATATTTTCAACGAACTCATTTTCCGTAATATAAGTTTAAATAAGTTTAGGTTAATTTAGATGAGTTAACAATAAGTTTATGCATGGTTTAGAATAGTTAAATATGTTAAAGGATGGTTACTTCAACCTAAAATCATTTCAGTCAGTAGTTCAGTTTTGTTCAGTACTGTTCAGCTCATCTCTTCTTTAAAAACCATAATAAAAACTTTCAGTGCACTTTAATTCATTTCAACTCCAATTTGTTCAGTTGAAGTAAGCAGGCACTTAGTGTCTCCAATCCTTTTGTGATTTATCTTCGGCTGATGAATAATCTTTGGTTGATTAATATTCTTTGAGATTCCACATTTTCACGTGTCATGGTCACTTTTTATACTACAAATTCAAATTAAAGCACCACATATATATACTCTCGTGATTAACTAAAATTATATAAGTAAATTATTATTACAAGGCTTACACTATCTGAAGATTAGGTTTGTTAGTGTTAGTTAATAAAGACAATATTAGTAGTCCATAAAACTATTTCTTTTTACAAAAACTTATATAAGACGGTGTTATTTGTTAAAAACACTAAATCGATATATAAAAAAAATATTAATTAAATTAAAAAACTCCAATAATTAAAGAGATTGTACAGATAGTTTCGATAAAACGGTGTTACCGAAAATTTGTTAATTACTTTTATGTAAGTACGTAGTGTAACTCTTAGAAGTAGATTAAAGTCTTTGTTGTTTGGTTGGTCAAATATTTACTAGTACTTTCATTGCTCTAAAAATCAATTTAGAAAGTTTGTTTCAATTTATTTTTCTTATGGAGTAGTACTTTTCCTCGTCATTTCAAAAACTATAAGCAACCAATGGCGCATTGCCACGTTGGTACTTACACTCTCTATATAAGAGCAAATACTTTGATTTTAAAGTTACACTAAAAATATATGTATGAGTTCTCACACTTAACAAAACAAGAGAGAAAATTAAGTAAAAATTAAACTTAAAGAAGCAAATTTAATTAATAATTAAAAATAGTTAATTAATTAAGGAACAAAAGTAATGAAAATGGAGAATGAAAGTGGTTGAAATGAGGAATGCTCAAAGAGCTGAAGATGCAGCTAGGATCTTAGCAATTGGAAGGGCAAATCCTTCAATTCCAACTTTATACTCCAATCTGAATATCCTGATTATTATTTTAGGGTTACTAAAAGTGAGCACTTTGTTGGTGTGAAAGAAAAGTTCAAGCGTATATGTAAGTGTTTCATTCTTGCCTTTTGATTTTGTTTTCGATTTTTGTACATTTGAGCAAGTATGAACATTTTATAGTTAATGACGAATTTAAAAAAGATATTGATTAATTAATTAATTATAATGGATTTGATCAAATGACACAATTTCATAATAATATTACTAAAAATTCCTAAACAATATTAATATATATATATATATATATATTTATATCCAAGTGAAGCCAAGTTGTTAGCTCGGATATCCGGATAGCAACCATAGCATGGGTTTGCTATTGCTTGTAGTACTCAAGAAGGAATTGACTTAGGGGCTGTTTACATATATTTGTTGAAAACAGTTGAACTAAATCGATTGTAACTTATCTAAGCTAAACTGAAGCTGAAGTAAACAGACCCTTAGTTGACTCTCTCGATTTCCAAGCTGAAATTTGAGTCGACTCTTGTTAAACACACATTTCTACGATTTTTCATAACAAACAATCAAATATACATCATAATTTACAAATACCAAATCTAATTGTGTCTATTTAGCTACTCTAGCATACCCTTGGCTCGTAGCTAAAATAATAATTGAAAAACTCAATTATTAATTGCATGTGTGTGTGCAAGCATCAAATCTCAAATATTATGTACGAATTCTCTCTATTTACGCATGGTACATCAAAACTCAAGTTTGAGATGGCTGCATGTAACACATAGCACTATAATATCCAAAACTGGTATATATTGCTTTAGCATGCTAGCTAGGAAGAGGCTATATGCCTTGAATTTTAGGAAATTGGAACTTGATTTCCGTGCAATTCACAAATAAAATTTTTTTTTGAGCGAGAGTTTGATTGTTACAATGTTACATCTTAAGTTTATATATATTATGGTGTTAAAATGTGATGGAAAATATGTAGCTTATAATCATATTTAATGAGAGTCATTCCGCTTGGCATTCAACAAATTTGGGAACCTTGTATAGTTGTATGTTTACGGAAATCTCTTCATTTTATATATATGAACTTCCAATTCGATGAATGAATGATTACGATTACTTTTCCCCTCAATATTTTTTTTTTTTTTTTTATAAAAATTATGAGGTTAATTTCACAATTCAACAATTAATGAGGCTATTTGCCACTTTCTTCCAACAATAATAGATATTGGTCTTATTAACTTTATCGAAACTGCATATCCAATTATCCATTAAGTACTCGGGTTACCCCACCCGTTAAATAGATCTAGTAAGCATACTTCACATGCACATCAGCACATTTGATTGATTTGCATACTAACTTGAGAATGATCAATTCAACAGGTGAAAAAACCATGATAAGAAAGCGGCACTTTTTCTTGACTGAAGATATATTGAAGGCTAACCCTAGCATCCTTTCCTATGGAGAAGTGTCTCATGATGCTCGTCGCGAAATGACAATCAATTACCTACCAAAACTCGGTAAGGAAGCTGCTCTTAAGGCCATCAAAGAATGGGGACAACCCAAGTCCCGGATTACTCATCTCATTGTCTACAACACCTTGGCTTTGTCCATGCCTGGAGCTGACTATGAGTTAGCTAAGGCTCTTGACCTTGACCCCTCGGTTCATAGAACCGTCATGTACTTGGTTGGTTGTCATGCTGGCCCCCATATTCTCCGCCATGCAAAAGACATTGCGGAGAATAATAAGGGGGCACGTATCCTTTTAGTGTGTGCTGAAATTACTAGTGTCAATTTCCACGGTCCCTCTGAAACACAAATTGATTCCTTGATAGGGCAAGCCCTATTTGGTGATGGCGCGGCTGCCATCATTATATTGTTGGGGCTGAGCCAGATTTATCAATTGAGAGGCCGTGTTTCCAACTCATTTCAGGGACACAAAGGACTATACCTAACACAAATGGTGCAGCCTATTCGGAAATTATTAACATGGGATAAACATTCCACCTACGTAAGGACCTCCCTTGTTTGATCTCTGATTATATTGAAGAAAGCCTAGTCAAATTGTTTAACCCTATTGGGATTAATGATTGGAACTCTATATTTTGGATCGCGCATAATGGTGGACCAGCGGTTTTAAATAACATTGAGGCTGAGCTCAAGCTAGACAAGGAAAAGCTCAAAGTCGCTAGGCATGTATTAAGTGAGTACGGTAACATGTCAAGTGTTGGTGTGTTGTTTATGATGGATGAGATGAGAAATCGATCAATTCGAGAAGGAAAGACTACAAGTGGTTTAGGGAATGAATGGGGTGTTATGTTTGGTTTCGGTCCTGGACTCACCATTGAAGCTCTTGCTCTTCGAAGTGTTCCTCTACTCCATTGATTAAGCTAGTTCACCACTCGATCTATGAAAAACTTATTCATCATTGAAATAAGTCTTATTATGTGTGTGCTTTCATTTGTGTGTGTTGCTTTCATGCTTTCTTATTGTATAAACTAAACTAGCTAATTATGGTTATTGGTACATCTATTTAATAAATGTGTTTATAATAATTCAAAATGTTGTGGCGTGAGAGTTGTGGTACTATAACGACATGTATAAGGTTTGGAGTTAAATGAATATTGCATACACCCGGCGTAGAGTAAAAAATGCTATATAATGACCAACTTGAATCGGTTTTTTTTGGTAAATAGAAAAATGGTAACTTTAAAAATATTGAAACTTTATTGAATATTTTGGACAAATAACTTTTACATATAACATTATAAGGTATATTTATTCATTAAAATATACTTTTTTAGCATCAGAAAATAGGTGCATTGTAACTTAAGTTGATTCTAAGGTAACTAGAACTCAAATAATAAATATAACTCGAACTCAATAAAGTATAATTTTGAGTTGATGTTATAGTAACTACAACGCAAAAAAGTGCAACTTAAAACCTGTTGTAAAGTAATTATTGTACACCAAATATATATAAAACTTTGTCGAAAGTTATATGCATGTACATGATTAATTTATACAATATTTTACTATATATAATAACGACTTATGATGTAGTTTAAGTTATCTGAAGTCTTTTGGATGAAAAGAGATGAGTTTATATTATATTTTTACGCATTTATGTCGTAAGTAATTATTATGATGTCTTTTGTTTAAAAGGCGCCTCTTGTGAAAATGGACCGGGGAATTTTTGAGCGGTCGTTTGAGATCCGACCTTCAAAATTTTATTAATTAAACACATAATTTAAATTCATCTACTAAAGCAAATAAATTTTGGAGACCTTTAGACTCATTATATTATTTTCTAAAAATGAAATTTTAATAAACAAGATTTTTTTTGGATTTTTTTCATAATACTTTTTTGTAAGATGGTCATAGAAAAAGGTAATAATTAGAACGAACTTTTTAAAAATACAATTTTTTTTATTAATATAATTCGAAATTTGAAAAATTCAAAACTTTAAAAATATCTTAAATTTGACGCACAAATTGAAGAAAGTTGAAACTCGACTTTTAAAGCCCGTTTTTCATAGCATTTTTATAATTTTTAACTTCTGTTTTCACGAAAGTTTCATTTTTTTTCCATGATTAATGACCTTATGATATCGGAATAACAAAATTCAAAATCTTAAAAAATACTAAAAATTTATCCCTAAAATTAAATAAAGCTCAAACCTGACTTTGAAGGTGTGTTTTCCATAGCATATCTATGAGTTTTTACTTCTGTTTTCACAAAACTTTCCCCTTTTTCCATAATCTAGAGCCCCTATTAAATCAAAATAACAAAAAATCATAACATTAAAAATACCTAAAATTTGACCCACAAGTTGAAGAAAGCTCAAACCTGACTTTGAAGCCCCGTTAAACATAGCATTTTTAAGATTTTTTACTTCCATTTTCATGAAAGTTTCATCTTTTTCCATAATCTAGAGCACTATGAAGTCTAAATAAAAAAAATTTGAAAACTTTAAAAATATCTAAAATTTGACTAACAAAGTGAAAAAACTAAAACCCGACTTTGAAGACCCGATTATCATAACATTTTTATGATTTTTAACTTCCGTTTTCACGAAAGATTCATCTTTTTCCATAAACTAGACCCCTGTGAAGTTGGATAGCAAAATTAAAAACCTAAATTTTTTTTTTTTGGTAAAATGTCAGCTTTTCCATTAATACAAAAAACCTAAAAATTACTCAAAATTTGACCCACAATTTAAATATGCCTGATGCCCGACTTAAAAGGTCAGTTATTCATAGCGTTTTTATGATTTTTATCATATTTTTTCAAGAAAGTTTCATCTATTTCCGTGATCTATAGTCTTGTGAAGTCGGAATAACAAAATTCAAAATCTTAAAAAAATTTTGACTCAAAAATTAAATAAAGCTGAAACGCGACTTTGAATGCCAGTTTTTCATAGTATTTTCATGATTTTTAACTTTTGTTTTCACGAAATTTTCATATTTTTCCATGATATAGGACCCAAAGAAGTCAGTATACAAAATTTGAAATCTTAAAAATACCTAAAAATTTGATCCGCAAATTAAATAAATCTCAATCCCGACTTTGAAGGCTTGTTTTTCATAGCATTTTTATGATTTTTAACTTTTGTCTTCACAAAAGATACCTATTTTTTCATGATCAGTAGCCCTGTGAAGTCGAATAATAAAAGTTGATATTTTTCAAAATACTCAAAATTTGACCCGCAAATAAAAGAATGCTTAAAACCGAATTTAAAGGCCTATTTTCCATAGCATTTTTAGACTTTGATCTTCCGTTTTCACAAGAGTTTCATCTTTCTATGATCTAAGGTCCTGTGAAGTTGGAATAACAAAATTCAAAATCTAAAAATACCCAAAATTTGACCCAAAAATTAAATAAAGTTGAAACCCGACTTTAAATTCCCGTTTTTCATAGTATTTTTAACTTCTAATTTCACGAAAGTTTCTTTTTTTTATATAATCTAGAACCCTATGTCGGAATTAAAAAATTCAAAACTTTAACAAAACCTAAAATTTGACCCACAAATTGAAGAAAGTTGTAACCTGACTTTGAAGGCTCGTTTTTCATTGCATTTTTATAATTTTTAACTTCTATATTCACGAAAGTTTCATCTTTTTCCATGATTTAGGGCCCTGTGAAGTTGGAATAACAAAATTCAAAATATTAAACAATACCAAAATTTATCCAAAAAATTGAATAAAGCTAAAACCCGACTTTGAAAGCCTGTTTCTCATAGCATTTTATATGATTTTTTACTTCTGTTTTCACAAAAATTTCCTCTTGTTCCATAATCTAAAGCCCTGTTAAGTCGGAATAAAAAAAACAAGACAATAAAAATACCTAAAATTTGACCCGCTAATTTGAAAACTGAAACCCAACTTTGAAGTCCTGTAAAACATAGCATTTTTAGGATTTTTAACTTCTGTTTTCACGAAAGATTCATCTTTTTCCACGATCTAGAGCCCTGTGAAGTCAGAATAACAAAACTCAAAACCTTTAAAATACCCAGAATTTGACCCACAAATTAGAAGAAGCTGAAACCCGACAAAGCTCGATTTTCATAGCATTTCTATGATTTTGAACTTCTGTTTTGTCAAAAGTTTCTTTTTATTCCAACTGGAATAACCCAAAATTTGACCCAAAAATTAAGAAAATAGCTGAAACCCCACTTTGAACGCCCATTTTTCATAGCATTTTTATGATTTTTAACTTTTGTTTTCACGAAAGTTTCCTCTTTTTCCATAATCTAGAGTCATGTGAAGTCGGAATAATAAAATTCAAAACCTTAAAAATACCTAAAGTTTGACCCAAAAATTAAAAAAAGCTGAAACTTGACTTTGAAGGCTCGTTTTTCACAGCATTTTTATGATTTTAACTTCTGTTTTCATGAAAGTTTCCACTTTTTCATGATCGAGAGCCCTGTGAAGTAAGAATAACAAAATTCAAAACCTTAAAAAAAAAAAAATTTGATCCACAAATTAAATAAAGTTGAAACCTAACTTTGAAGGTCCATTTTTAATAGCATTTTACTTGTTTTTAACTTCTGTTTTTATGAAAGTTTCCTCTCTTTCAATGATATATATCTTAGTGAAGTCATAATGTCTAAAATTCAAATTTTGAAAATTACCAAAAAGTTTAGCCACAAATTAAAGAAAGCTGTAACTTGGCTTTCCAGCCCTGTTTTTCATGGCATTTTGTTGATTTTAAACTTTTGTTTTCTCGAAAATGTTCTCTTTTTCAATGATCATAACCTTGTGAAGTGGGAATGACTAAAATTCAAAAGTTAAAAATTACCAAAAATTTGAGCCAGAAATTAAAGATAACTAAAACTAAAGTTTCAAGGCCTGTTTTTCATAGCATTTTAATGATTTTCATCTTCTGTTTTTCCGAAAGTTTTCTCTTTTTCAATGATCTATATATAGCCTAGTGAAGTCGGAATGACTAAAATTAAGAATTTGAAAATTACCAAAAATTTGAGCCACAAACTAAAGAAAGCTGAAACCCGACTGTGAAGGCATGTTTTCATAGCATTTTAATTGTTTTTAACTTCTGTTTTCACGAAAGCTTCCTCTTTTACAATGATTAATATAGCCAAGTGAAAGCGGAATGACTAAAATTCAAAATTTGAAAATTACCAAAAATTTGAGCAACAAATTAAAGAAAATTGAAACTAAAGTTTCAATGCCTGCTTTTCATGGCATTTTAATGGTTTTTAACTTCCATATTCATGAAAGTTTCCTATTTTTGAATGAACTATACCCTAGTGTAGTTCGCATAACTAAAATTCAAAAGTTGAAAATTACTAAAAAATTTGCGGCACAAATTAAAAAAAACTGAAACTCGACTTTCAAGGCTTGTTTTACATAGCATTTTAATGATTTCTAACTTCTATTTTCTCAAAAGATTCCTATTTTTCAATGGTCTATAGCCTAGTGAAATCAGAATGACTAAAATTAAAAAGTTAAAAATTAACAAAAATTTGAGCCACAAATTAAAGAAAGCTAAAACTCGATTGTAAAGGCCTTTTTTTCCGTAACATTTTAATGAATTTTTACTTATGTTTTCACAAAATTTTCCTCTTTCCCAATGACCTAGCGCCAAGTAAAGTCAGAATGACTAAAATTAAAAAGTTGAAAATTACCAAACATTTGACCAACAAATTAAAGAAACGTGAAACACGACTTTAATGTCCTGTTTTTCATAGGATTTTAATGATTTTTAAATTTTGTTTTCAAAAAAGTTTCGTCTTTTCCCATGATTTAAAGCCTATCGATGTCGGAATGAGTAAAAATTTAAAAGTTCAAAATTAACCAAAACTTGAAACACAAATTAAATAAAGTTGAAACCCGACTTTGAAGGTCCATTTTTCATAGCATTTTAACGATTTTTAACTTCTGTTTTCATAAAATTTTCCTCTTTTGGCTAGATATGCAGCCTAGTAAAGTCGGAATTACTAAAATTCATACGTTCAAAATTACCGAAAATTTCAACCACGAATTAAATAAATCCGAAACCCGACTTTCAAAGCCTGTTTTTTAGAGAAATTTAATGATTTGAACCTTTTGTTTTCACGAATGTTTTCTTCTTTTCAATGATCTATACCCTAGTGAAGTTGGAATGACTAGAATTCAAATGTTGAAAATTACCAAAATATTTGAGCCACAAATTAAAGAAAGCTGAAATCGACTTTCAAGGCCTGTTTTACATAGCTTTTTAATGATTTTTAATTTCTGTTTTCACAAAAGTATCTTTTGTTACAATGATATGCCTAGTGAAGTCGGAATGACGAAATTTCAAAAGTTGAAATTGCCAAAAATTTGAGCCACAAATTAAAGAAAGCTAAAACTCGACTTTTAAGGACTGTTTATCATTGCATTTCAATGATTTTTAGCCGAGCTTTTAGATTTTACTCATTCGGACTTCAATACGCTTTAGATCGTAGGAAAAAAGGAAACTTTCGTGAAAACAGAAATTAAAAATCATTAAAATGCTATGAAAAATGTACCTTTAAATTTGGGTTTCAACTTTCTTTAATTTGTGGCTTAAATTTTAGTTAATTTTAAAATATTAAATTTTACTCATTTCGAGTTCACTAGGCTAAAAGACAAAACTTTCATGAAAATAGAAGTTAAAAATCATTAATATGCATAATCAAAAACAAACCTGGAAAGTCGGGTTATAGTTTTCTTTGATTCGTGGCTCAAATTTTGGTTAAGTTTGAACTTTTGGATTTTAGTCAAAACGATTTCACAAGGCTCCAGATCACAAAAAAATAGGAAACTTTCGTGAAAATGGAAGTTAAAAATCATTAAAATGCTATTAAAGAGCAGGGCTTGAAAGTCTAGTTTCAGCTTTCTTTAATTTGAGGTTCAAATTTTTGGTAATTTTCAACTTTTGAATTTTAGTCATTCAACTCAACTAGGCTTTATATCATGGAAAAAGAGAAAACTGCTGTAATAGCAGAAATTAAAAATCATTAAAATGCATTGAAAAATGGATCTCCAACGTCGGGTTTCAACTTTCTTTAATTTGTTGCTCAAATTTTGGTTAATTTTAAACTTTTAAATTTTACTCATTCTTACTTCGCTAGGCTCTAGATCGTGGAAAAAAAAAGAAAATTTTTGTAATAACAAAAGTAAAAATCATTAAAATGCTATGAAAAACAGGCCTCGAAAGTCAGGTTTCACTCTTCTATAATTTGTGACCCAATTATTGGGTAATTTTGGAAATTTTAATTTTAATCATTACGATTTCACTACGCTCTTGATCAAGGAAAAAGTGAAAATTTTCATGAGAACAAAAGTTAAAAATCATTGATATGCTATGAAAAACAGGCCTTGAATGATTTTCAGGTTTCTTTAATTTGTGGCTGAAATTTTGGTTAATTTTGAACTTTTAAATTTTACTCATTTGGACTTCAGTAGGCTTTAGACAATAGAAAAAGAGGAAACTTTTGTCAAATTAGAAGTAAAAAATCATTAAAATGATATGAAAAACAGGCCATGGAAGTCGGGTTTCACGCATCTATAATTTGTGGCCCAATTTTGGTTGATTATGAAATTTTGAGTTTTAATCATTCCGATTTAACTAGGCTCTAGATCATGGAAAAAGAGGAAACTTGCATAAAAACAAAAGTTAAAATTCAATAAAATGCTATGAAAAACAGGTGTTTAAAGTCGGGTTTCAAGTTTCTATAATTTGTGGCCCAAATTTTGGGTAATTTTTTAAATTTTGATATGAATTCACTAGGATTTAGATCATTAAAAAAGAGCAAACTTTCGTGAAAACAAAAGTTAAAAATTATTAGAATGCTATGAAAAACATGTCACAACTTTCTTTAATTTGTGGCTCAAATTTTTGGTAATTTTCAACTTTTGATTTTTAGTCATTCTGAATTCACTAGGCTCTAGATCATTGAAAAAAAGGTTACATTCATGAAATCAGAAGTTAAGAATCATTAAAATGCTATGAAAAACAGTTATTGGAAGTCGTGTTTCAGCTTTCTTTTATTTGTGGCTTAAATTTTTGGTAATTTTCTACTTTTGAATTTTATTCATTATGACTTCACTAGGCTATAGATAATTGAAAATGAGGAAACTTTCCTGAAAACAGAAGTTAAGAATCATTAAAATGCTATGAAAAACAGGCATTAAAAGTTGGGTTTCAAGTTTCTATAATTTGTTGTTCAAATTTTGGATAATTTTAAAATTTTGAACTTTAATCATTGCGACTTCACTACGACTCTAGATCATTAAAAAGGAAATTTTTTCTTATGAAAGCAGAAGTTAAAAATCATTAAAATGCTATGAAAAATATGCACTAAAAGTCGAATTTCAACGCTTTTCCTTAATTTGTGGTCTCAAATTTTGAACCTTCCGACCTTCTTTTGCTGCTTGTCACAGCAACACCAACACTATTGGGCATTGACCAAACAACTTAATTAAACAAACCATCTGTCCCAAAAAATCATTGAGCATTTCTGGTAATTAAAGATCAACTGCATTAGCGGCGGAATTTGGAGAATGAGGATAATGGATATGGAAACATAGGAGACGAGTCGAAAGCGAATGCGAAGGTGACGGCAGTGGGAACAACGGAAGTGGTTAAGGAGGTGGAAGTGATTCCGCCCAGTGGTGGTTAGGCTACAACTGATATGAGCTGTCTGGGTATTCCTGATCCGAGCTGCATTTGAGGCTATTGAAATGGCTTTTCTTGGAGGGGAATTTTGGGCTCATCTTGATCACAAGTAAGTTTTTATCTTTTCTTTTAGTCTTAGTTTTGTATATTACTTTAATATTTATGCAATCATTAGTTCAATTGTTTTGATGGAATATGTGATCTCATGTAGTTTATTAAGGCTCTTTTTAGACTACTGAATGACTTATAAGTTCAGATGCACATGTCATATTCAGCGTCAGTAAAACTCAATTCAATTTTGTTAAGTTCAAATAGACTTAATAGGGATATCGTGGTGAAGAGAATGCACCTTAACTGTTTGGTATCTTAACTCTTTACTGCTTTGTATTGTTATTCACAAGCAATTGTGAGACAATGGGATTCTAAATTTGCAAGCTTAAATGGTTAAAACAAATTGAATGAAGGGGCTAAAATGAAAAAATGGGTTGTTCAGTTCAACAACAACAATAAACCTCAGTTAATGATGATTCGTTATGAGGAATGCACATGCCCTCAAACTTTTAACATGAATTTTTTTAACTAAGGGCCTGTTAACTTCAACTTAAAATCACTTCAGTCCAATTCAGCTCTTCTTTTATTTTGCTACTCATTAATCCTTCATAAAAAACTTTCAATTAAACTCAGTTTATTCCAGTTCAGCTCAGTTCAGTTCCATACAGTTGTTTTCAGCTGAAGTAAACAAGTCCTAAGGTTGTTTTGTGCTATAAAGCCTTTTTTTCCTGAAATTGATTACTTAAATATAGCTACCAAATTACTAAGGGCCTGTTTACTTCAGCTTAAAATCCGTTCAGTTCAATTCAACTCAATTCAGTTCAGTTCTTCTCTCTTTTTGCTATTTATTAGTCCTTCATAAAAAACTTTCAGTTCAGTTCAGCTCAGTTCAGTTTAGTTCAGTTCAGTTGTTTTCAGTTGAAGTAGACAGGCCCTAAATCGTTGGTTACTAAATCACTATATATATATATATATATATTACCAAATAACGCTGAAATTGTCACTTTGAGTGGTTGTTGAGTAATAAAATCGGTTCCTGCTCTAGTTAATTTGTTGTTTAAAAAAATTGACAAGTAAAGAGGAGAGGTAATAATGGTAGTATGATGATTGAAAAGAAAAGAAAAGATTTGGCCCTTGTTATTTGATTCAAAGAGATTAGTCAGGCTAAGCGGTGATGTGTTAGTGATTTGCTTACTAACTTTCCCTTTTGAATATAGCGCAGTGTAAATGACATTTGTAGTTGGATGAAAGGCTTACATTAATTGATTGATTCATTGTTTGACGGAGATGTTCAATATGAGGTATTAGTGGTTCGCTAACGGTGAAAATACACATGCCATCTCAAGGTATTACGATGTAAAGTATGTATATTAACAATAGTAAAATTAATTGAAATGACATTTGTATTTAAGCTCTCTTGCCATTTTATTGTGTAAGTGACTGCTAACCAATAATTTGCTCAACCATATTCTCTTACTCATTACTTGTTTTCATGTGGGGAAGAAACTCCAATATGTAGCTTTAGGAACAACCAGCAAAGACATTATCGAGAAGAAGCCCTAGTTAAATATGCAATACTTATGCTTGTGTGGCCGTAGTTCAATAGTTAGTATGCTAGACATCTTAGTTTGGCAAATTGTTTCAAATTCAACTCTTTCAATTTCAATTTCAAAATTCAAAATTTAAAAACTTCATTCTACCGTTATTACCATATAGTCATATACTCCCTTCTATGTTCTCTCCCATTCGATCATCCATATATCCGTTACAATTCTTATATTCTTCTACATTTGATCTTTCTCTATTTCTCTATCTATATTTTTTCCTTTGTTTCTCTCTCTATTTTTCTTATATTTTTTTGCAATTTCAAATTTAACTGCCAATTTTAATTTCAAAATTCAAAAACTTCATTTTACCCTTATTACCCTGTGCACCCTATATATTCTCTCCTACCCAATCACAAATATATCCGTTACAATTCTTCCTTCCCCTACAATTTTTCTTTCTCTATTTCTCTCTCTATATTTCTTCCTTTATTTCTCTCTCTATTTTTTCTTTGTTTCTCTCTCTCTTTTTTTTTTCTCAAAGAAGCACATTCAAAATTTTGATCAAAGAAGAACATTCACTGTAATTACGTCGTAATTGTGGAAGAATCAACTCCAAAGGGTTTTCTTCCTTAACTTTTTTTTTCTTTTAATCTCATGTTTTGATGTTTAGTTTGGATTTTAATCGCATGTTTTCGTTTTTCTTTTTATCTTTTTTAAGTTTACATTTCAAAATCGAATTATATAATCTACAATAAATGATGAAATTTTTTACATATTTCCTGATTAATTAGTGAAGATTATAGTCAAATTAACACTATATTTTGGCTGAAATTGCCGTTATTAATTAAAAAAATATGACCCTCTTAGTTTTGGAGAATGAGTTTTTGGGTTTTTTTTTTTGAAGTGGGGTTATCGATTTTGATTTGGGTTTTTTGTGTTTTTTAAAAAATTTTGATCTTTTAATTTGATGAATGTTTTTAATAAAGTTTGTTTAATTGATTTGTTTTATGGGGTTTTTGAAACGGAGTTAGCGATTATGATTTGGGTTATTAATAAAGTTTGATCTTTTAAATAGATGAATGTTATCGATTTTGATTTGGGTTTTGATTTTTTTTTTGATGAATGTTTTTGATAAAGTTTGTTTGTTTGATTTTATATATTTATTACTAATTTTTTTTTGGGTTTTTTTTTGTTATGAATTTTGATCTTTTGATTTGGTTTTTAATAAAGGTTTGATCTTTGAATTTGATGAAAGTGTTTTTGTCATTGATCTTGTGTGAGAAATAATTGATGTTTGTTATCAATGAAGTTTACTTTCTTTTTCTTTTTTTTGGTTTCTTATCAATTTGATTAAGTAAGGTTTTCCCCCAATTTTTCCATTTACAGTTCTTCGATTTTCATGTTTTAATGTTTGCCCTTTGAATTTGAAGTAAGTGCATGATTATATATTAATTTGCGAATTTCATTCTTGTAATTGTTTATTGGTCTTTTATGGTAGTATTTGGTATATGATGTACGAAAAATGTTTCTGTAAAGCTGTAATTTATGTGCTCATTTTTGTTTTATAAATATCTAATCTTATTTAATCAGAGTGATGAAGTCATGAAAATTGGATTTTATCTATTTTTTTTTTATTATTTTTTGGGATAGTGTCAAAATTGCTTTAATGATAGTGTCAAATTTTAGAAATTTGACGGGGATTTGACGTGTTGAGGTTAAAGATGTTATTTTTGAAATTGGGTATTGGTCAACTTTTGTAATTTTGTTACGATTTTGTTTAATTTAATGGTGATCAAATGCTTGACGTAGTATTTGAGATTGGAGTTAATGTTGGAGAATTTTGTAATTTAAGATTGAATATAACGACGGTGGTTGTAACAAGTTTACTTTGGGTTTAAATTAGCTTCTGTTAGTTGAATTATGTTTGTTGATTATTGTTGTTCTTTCTATGATCAATAGATTAGTAAGGACAATGACGAGATTTCATCAATGTTAATATTTGTGATTGTTTAGATGTACATAAGTTGTGAAAACAAGTTAAAGTTGTTGCCTTTGATTATTACTACTAATTGTGCTTATTTGCACAAGATTATTGTATATTATTGTATATTAGTGACTACTTAGGCTTTGATTATTACTAATAATTGTGCTTATTTGCACAAGATCAATGTAAATTATTGTATATTGATGTGTTTGGTGGCCCATAATATGCATATACAGTAGATTATTGTACATTACTCTAGATTAATATTGTGTATAGTAGTGCTAATGACTACTTAGGCTTTGATTATTACTACTAATTTTGCTTATTTGCACAAAAATAATGTAAATTACTATATATATATATATATCAATGTGTTGTGGCCTATATTATACGTATACAGTAAAGTATTGTACTAGTATATAACTCTAGATTAATATTGTGTATAGTAGTTGTTAATGGCTACTTAGGATTGTATAATAATGTGCTTGGTTGCCCATATTATACATATATAGTAAAGTAATGTATATTACTCTAGATTAGTATTGTGTATATCCACTGATAAGTATATTATTGTACATATAGTAGATTGTGTATTATATTGTGAACATACTGTTTGTACTTTTGGGCAAATATATTTATAATTAATGTGTATCTATTCTGGTACATAATTATTAATACTTCAATTTATAGTGTACATTGGCGGAGCTAGAGAAGTAGCACGGTACGGCACGTGCTACCCCTCTTTCTCCCAAAAAAATTAGGTTCAATTTAATAAAATATCAGGCTGTCGGTAACTTCTAGCCTCTGATTGTCTGGTTGTGTCACTTGCTTTCATCTTGTTCTCGCGGAGTCTCAACATAAATAATACTAGTTAGGTTTCTTCCTTTTAAGTCGATTGAAGATAAAAGAGGTGTTGGCCCGTTAATCCAATTGTTGATGTTATTTTTGGTACAAAGTATAAAGAATCTCTCTTCTATATATGTTGTATTATTTATGTTGGTTTGTCAAATAATTTTTGTGTTTCTTTTTTTCAATATGTTTTCATTTCTATATACTATTTTTGTTTCTTATTAGTTGCAACACTTGGTATTATTTGTGAGGTACAAAAAATTCAAGTGTTGCAACTAATAAGAAACGGAGGTAGTATTATTTCTGTGTATAACTCATGTGAACAATTTATGTTAAACCAAACCGTTCTTGTATTATTTGGGACTTGTTGTTCAGGACAATGTTTCAGTATCAAAGTGGTATATTGTGGGTTAGTTATTTGCAACTTTCCATTGTTGAGCCCATTTGAACTTGATTAATGTTTTATAATTACATTGAAATTATTGAGTGCTACACCTAACTTAAATTTCTGGATCCGCCCCTGATAGTGTATATGCACAAGAGTAATCTATTGTGTGAAATGTGCACTAGGTTAATATGGCCAAATAAGCTTACGGGCAAATTAAACAGTCAATTAACAAGTATTAACCAATCGCTTAATTAGCCACTTACAACATATCAAATTACTTAAGTCAATGATCAATGTAATACATATATATAGGAGGGGGGGAGG
>PYUH01000185.1:1845370-1852870 GCA_016808085.1 Suaeda aralocaspica
CACAGCTCCCTCCCAACACCCGTACCTCCCCCACTCACGTCTCCCCCCTCGTTCACACCCCTCCCCCAACGCTCTCCCCCCTGTCCCCTCCCTCCCCCCTGTCCCCCACGCCCTACCCTTCCCTCACGCCCCACGCCCCCCCCCCGCTCACCCCCACACCCCCCCCCCACGCTCACCCCATCTCCCCTCACTGCCCCCCTTAACCTCCCCTTCGCCCTCGTCCCACCACCTTGCTCTCTCCCCCTCGCCCCTCTCCCTCCCCCCAACCTCACTCTCCTCCCCCGATCACTCTCCCCCTTCTCCCCTTTATGCCCCTCCCACTGCTCACTACCCCCCCCCCCCTCTCACTCGCACCCCTCTCCCGACTCATTCTCCCTCACGCCCCCCTTACCCTCCCTCACTGCCCCTTACCTTCCCATCGCCCTCCCCCTCCCCTGCTCATGCCCTTCCCCCTCCCCTCCCCCGCTCACGCCCCCTCCCCCTTACCCTCCCCTTCGCCTCCCCCTCGCTCACCCTCCTCTCCTCACACCCATCCCTCGCTCACTATCCCCCCTTACGGCCCTCCCCGCTCACCCCCTGTCCCCTCACGCCCCCCCCACCCCCCTCTCGGCTCATACCACTCCCTCTACCCAACACATCTCCCCTCACGTCACGCCTGTCCCCGCTCACCCCTCGCCCCTCCCTTACGCCCCCCCCACCCCAACTCACTGCCCCTCCCCGCTCACCCCTCGCCCCCACGCTCACCCCATCTCCCCTCACAGCCCTCCTTAACCCTCCCCTTCGCCCTCGCACCACACCCTACCCTCCCCCGCTACACGCCTCCCCCCTCGTTCACCCCTCCCCCACTCGCTCTCCCCCCTGTCCCACTCACGCCCTACCCTTCCCCCCTCGCTCACCACTAGCCCCTCCCCCGCTCGCCTCCCCCCCCCCCACCCCCCCCTCCTATATATGTATTACATTGATCATTGACTTAAGTAATTTGATACATTTGCTGTAAGTGGCTAATTAAGCTTAACTTGATTAAGCGATTGCTTAAGTATTAATATACTTGTTAATTGACTTTTTAATTTGCCCATAAGCTTATTTGGCCATATTAACCTAGTGTTTATGCACATTTTACACAATAGATTACTTTTCTACATATACACTATAAATTGAAGTATTAATAATTATGTACCAGAATAGATACACATTGATTATAAATATATTTGCCCAAAAGTACAAACAGTATGTTCACAATATAATACACAATCTACTATATGTACAATAATATACTTATCAATGGATATACACAATACTAATCTAGAGTAATATACATTACTTTACTATATATGTATAATATGGGCAACCAAGCACATTATTATACAATAAGCACAATTAGTAGTAATAATCAAAGCCTAAGTAGTCACTGATATACAGTAATATACATTATACATTAATCTTGTACAAACAAGCACAATTAGTAGTAATAATCAAATCCTAAGTAGCCATTAGCAACTACTATACACAATATTAATCTAGAGTTATATACTAGTACATTACTTTACAGTATATGTATAATATAGGCCACAGCACATTGATATATATATATGTATAGTAATTTACATTATTTTTGTGCAAATAAGCACAATTAGTAGTAAAAATCAAAGCCTTAGTAGTCATTAGCAATTACTATACACAATATTAATCTAGAGTAATATACAATAATCTACTGTATATGCATAATATGGGCCACCAAACACATTAATATACAATAATTTACATTAATATTGTGCAAATAAGCACAATTAGTAGTAATAATCAAAGCCTAAGTAGTCACTAATATACACTAATTTACATTGATATTGTGCAAATAAGCACAATTAGTAGTAATAATCAAAGGCAACAACAACTTTAACTTGTTTTCACAACTTATGTACATCTAAACAATCACAAATATTAACATTGATGAAGTCTCGTCATTGTCCTTACCAACCTATTGATCATAGAAAGAACAACAATAATTAACCAACCAAAATCAACAAACATAATTCAATTAACAGAAGCTAATTTAAACAATCACATTATTATCCCAAACACAAGATTCAAAGTACTACATCATATATCATATACCATTTTTGGGCCATAAACAACCCAAAGCATACATCATATACCAAATACTACCATAAAATATCAATAAACAATTTCAACATACTCCATTTAATAATAACCATATTACAACAATAGTGTATATTTAACCATGATTTTTCTGTTCTAATCACCAAACAGAGTTCAAGGATGAAATTCGCAAATTAATAATCATGCACCACTTCAAATTCAAAGGCCAAACAAGAAAATCAAAGAACCATAATTCGAAAAATTGGGGAAACCCATAAAAGGAAAAGGAAAGTAAACTTCATTGCAACAAGTTATATTATATTATTAATGAATAACCAACCAAATCAACATACGTGCATCTTAATATAATTCAACTAACAAAAAGCTAAATTAAACAATCAAACGAATCGTTTATACTAATTTCTCAAACATAAGATTCAAACTTTCAACATTATAATCCCAAAATCACAAATATCAATTATTACTCATGCAAGATCAAAAACAAAAACACATTCATCAAATTCAAAGATCAAACCTTTATTAAAAACCAACAAAAACTCAAATCAAAAGATCAATTATTCATTAAAAAAAAAAACCCCAAAAAAATTAATAACAAAATAAATAAAATCAAATAAACAAACTTTATCAAAAACATTCATCAAAACAAAAGATCAAAACCCAAATCTAGATCGATAACATTCATCTAATCAAAGGATCAAACTTCATAAAAAAACCCATATCATAATCGGTAACTCCACTTCAAAAATCCCAAAAAACAAATCAATCAAACAAACTTTATTAAAAACATTCATCAAATTAAAAGATCAAAATTTATTAAAAGACAACAAAAACCCAAATCAAAATCGATAACCCCACTTCAAAAAAAAAAACCCCAAAAACACATTCTCCAAAACTAAGAGGGTCATGTTTTTTTAATTAATAACGGCAATTTCAGCCAAAATATAGTGTTAATTTTGACTATAATCTTCACTAAATAATCAGGAAATATGTAAAAAATTTCATCATTTATTGTAGATTATATAATTCGATTTTGAAATTTAAACTAAAAAAAGATAAAAAGAAAAACGAAAACATGCGATTAAAATCCAAACTAAACATCAAAATTAAACATCAAAACATGAGATTAAAAGAAAAAAAAGTTAAGGAAGAAAACCCTTTGGAGTTGATTCTTCCACAATTACGACGTAATTACAGTGAATGTTTTTCTTTGATCAAAATTTTGAATGTGCTTCTTTGAAAAAAAAAGAAAAAAAAAAGAGAGAGAAATAAAGGAAGAAATATAGAGAGAAAAACAGAGAAAGAAAAATTGTAGGGAGAGGAAGAATTGTAACGGATATATTTGTGATTGGGTGGGAGAGAATATGTAGGGTGATAAGGGTAGAATGAAGTTTTTTGAATTTTGAATTTTGAAATTGAAATTAAAAATTTAAAATTGCAGAAAAATATAAGAAAAATAGAGAGAGAAACAAAGAAAAAAGTATAGATAGAGAAATAGAGAAAGATAAAATGCAGAAGAATATAAGAATTGTAACAGATATATGGATGATCGGATGGGAGAGAATATAGAAGGGAGTATATGTTTATATGGTAATAACGGTAGAATGAAGTTTTTGAATTTTGAAATTGAATTGAAAGAGTTGAATTTGAAACAATTTGCCAAACTAAGATGTCTAGCATACTAACTATTAAACCACGGCCACACAAGCATAATTATTGCATATTTAACTAGGGCTTCTTTTCAATAATGTCTTTGCTGGTTGTTCCTAAAGCTACATATTGGAGCTTCTTCCCCACATGAAAACAAGTAATGAATAAGAGAATATGGTTGAGCAAATTATAGGTTAGCAATCACTTACACAATAAAATGGCAAGAGAGCTTAAATACAAATGTCATTTCAATTAATTTTACTATTGCTAATATACATACTTTACATTGTAATACCTTGAGATGGCATGTGTATTTTCACCGTTAGCGAACCACAAATACCTCATATTGAACATCTCCGTCAAGCAATGAATCAATCAATTAATGTAAGCCTTTCATCCAACTACAAATGTCATTTACACTGCGCTATATTCAAAAGGGAAAGTTAGTAAGCAAATCACTAACACATCACCGCTTAGCCTGACTAATCTCTTTGAATCAAATAACAAGGGCCAAATCTTTTCTTTTCTTTTCAATCATTATATTCTATAGAGAATAGCATCAATTGTATCATACTACAATTATTACCTCTCCTCTTTACTTGTCAAATTTTTTAAACAACAAATTAACTACAGCAGGAACCGATTTTATTGCTCAACAACCACTCAAAGTGACAATTTCAGCGTTATTTGGTAATATATATTTACAACTTAGTAACCAACGGTTTAGTTAATTGGTAGCTATATTTAAGTAATCAATTTCAGGAAAAAAAAAAAGGCTTTATAGCACAAAACAACCTTATGGACTGTTTACTTCAGCTGAAAACAGCTGAACTAAATTGAACTGAGCTGAACTGAATTGAATTGAATTGAAAGTTTTTTATGATGAAGGTAAAGGGAGGATACCAATATTTCAAAAGAATGGAATTGAAGAGTTTATTTCTAATGTTTATTATGTGCCAAACATGAAAAGTAATATTCAGACAACTCCTTGAAAAAGGATATATAGTTCATATGGAGGGCAATATATAGTTCATATGAAGAGTTATTGCTCAATCAAAAATGGCAAAGTATCGCATGTTTCCACTGCAGCTAAACACTAAGGTACAAAAGTATTTGAAAACGAGTCATGGAAATGGCATAAATGTTTTGGGCATTTGCATTTCAATGGCCTAAAACTTTTACAATTGAAGAATATGATGCATGGATTGCCTACCGTTGAAGACCCTAAACACGTTTGTGAGATATGTACAATGGATAAACAAGCAAACTTCCATTCCAACAGGGATTATCATGGAGAGCGAAATCACCATTGGAATTGGTACACACGGATATATGTGGACCATGGGAGCCAATATCTTTGGGAGGTAATCGATACTTTATTACCTTCATTGATGATTATAGTAGGATATTGTGGGTGTAAATGCTGAAGGAGAAATCAATTGCATTTGATGCATTCGTGCAATTTAAGGCTCGAGTAGAGCTAGAATGCGAATATAAGTTGAAAACACTTAGGTCTGATCGAGGAGGTGAATATACATCAAATATATTCAAAAATTTATGTAGAAATGCAGGTATGCGACAACAATTTACAACCTCCTATACCACAACAAAATGGAATTGCCAAAAGAAAGAATCGTATAATTCTAGACATGACACGAAGTATTTTAAAATAAAGCGGGTTGCCGAAGCAATTCTGGGCAGAGGTTGTTGCTTGGACAACATATATTCTAAATTGTTGTCCTACAAAAAGTGTGAAAAATATAACCCCACAAGAAGCATGGAGTAGTGAAAAGCCAAATGTTGAACATCTTCGAGTATTTGGGTGCATTGCTTATGCCCAAATTAAATACCCAAAGCAAGAAGAAAGAAGTTAGATGATCGAGGTAAAAATTGTTTTTTTTATTGGATACAACTCGCAATCCAAAGCTTATAAGCTTTACAATCCAATTGCTGGAAAATTGATTGAGAGTAGAGATATAATATTCAACGAAGAAGAATCTTGGAAATGGGATGATCAAGAAAAAGAAAATGAGAAAATTGTGTTTGAAGTTATAATGATATTGAAGAAAAGAGTTATGAACAAACTCAACCAAGGAACTTAAGAAATAATAATGACTCATCATCAACTGAAGGATCAAAATCATCATAAAAAACACTTGTTAAGATGAGAAGCTTAAGGGACATTTATGAAAACACAATTGAAGTTGAAGAAGTCGATTTATTTTGCCTATATGCAGATCATGAACCAATCAATTTTGAAGAAACTGTGAGAGAAAGGGAATGGATATCTGATCTGCTATGAAAGAAGAAATCCACTCGATAGAGAAAAATAACACATGAGAGCTGGCTATATTGCTAAAAGGCCAGAAGGCTATAGGTGTAAAATGGGTTTACAAGATCAAAAGAGGTGCATATGGAAGCGTTGAAAAATACAAGGCAGACTTGTAGCAAAAGGTTACAAGCAAAAATATGGAGTTGATTACGATGAAGTATTGCTCTTGTAGCTCGTTTAGATACTGTGAGAATGTTGATTTTACTAGCTGCGCATCATAAATGGAAGATATACCAACTTGATGTAAAATATGCGTAGAACAACCAGAAGGTTTTATTGTCAAGGGAAAAAGATGAAAAAGTGCTCCATTTGAAAAAGGCACTTTATGGCTTAAAACAAGCACCTCGTGCATGGAATGCACGCATTGATGAATATTTGACACATAATGGTTTTACCAAGTGCCCATACGAACATGTTGTCTATGTGAAGAAAAATGATAATGATATTCTTATAGTCAGCTTATATGTTGATGATCTATAGTTCACTGGGAACAATGAAACAATGTTCAAAGATTTCAAAAGGGCCATGTTCAAAGAATTTGAAATGACTGATTGCGGACTAATGCATTTCTTTCTTGGGATAGAAGTACAAAAAAATGAAGATGGAATGAATTTTCATTTCGGCTATTTCACCGTATACCCTTGAACTTTTTCAAAATGCACCATATACCCCTAATGTTTCTGGAATGCACCATATGTCCTTCAACTTTTAAAAAAATGTACGGATTACCCTTAATGAGTAACGCTGTTAACTCTCTATTAACTTCATAACTTAATTCATCATATACCCCTATACTTTTGTAGAATGCACCAGATGGACATACAACCCAAAACAAATTATCAACAACCAAACGACATGCAAAACAGAATATAAAATTTATGTAAGTTGCATAAAAGCCCCCCCCCCCCCTTTAAAAAAAGAATTCTTGATAAACAAAAAATCATCAATTACAAAAAGGAAAAAAACATGCAATCTTCAACATCAACAACTAAACAACATGCAATTGTAGGCAACATCAACAAATTAACAAATAAGAAAGAAAGAAAATAGGGAATTCATACCTAAAGTGAATTGCACACAAATAAAGGTTTTATAACCTTCTTCTGATGTCGAAAACCACTCAAAAGTAATCTTCCAGCTTCTCATATGATTTTATGAAATTCAATGGCTTTCAATTTCTAGAATTCAGGTTTAAACTTAGGATTTAGATTGAATTGCGAAGGGGGACGATGAACAGTTTTTTTTTAGGGTTTTGAAGTTTTTGGATTTTGAAATAAATGGAGTTAGGAGAGAGATAATGGCACCACTAAAAGAATAGGATTTAACAGGGAGTTAATAGCGTTGCTCATTAAGGGTAATCCATACATTTTTTTTAAAGTTGAGGGGCATATGGTGCATTCCAG
>PYUH01000185.1:1855370-1879049 GCA_016808085.1 Suaeda aralocaspica
TGAAGTCGGAAATCCTTGGTAGAGGGATCATAAGAGGTGTTTAGGGGACGAAACCGATCTTGGGGGGGTGCTGTGGAGGCCCATAGCACGTAGTAAAAAAATGGGGCGAAAAAGTGACAGGTCCCAGGACGGCCTCTCCGGAGGCCCAAAACGAAGTCTATTATTCATTGTTTTATAGGGTTCCGGGGTCCCGGGAAAAAAATCCCGGAAATCGACCGGGGTGCCCGTAAGGTAAAAATATGAATTCAGACCAAAGTATTCGGGGTGAAAAGCTCATATGAGGCATTATAACAAGGCCTTACACGGTTCCTGACGAGCTAACGTTGTTTTATATCCTCTCTAGAAGAGGCCATAATAGGGATCATAAGAGGTGTTTAGGGGCCGAAACCGATCTTGGGGGGTTTTGTGGAGGTCCATAGCACGTGGTAAAAAAACGGGGCGAAAAAATGACGGGTCCTGGGACGACCCCTCCGGAAGCCTGAAACAAAGGCTATTATTCACTGTTTTTTGAGGTTCTGGGGTCCCGAAAAAAAATCCCGAAAATGGACCGAGGTAACCGTAAGGTAAAAAATAGGAACCCAGACCAAAGGATTCGGGGTGAAAAAGTCATATGAGGGATTATAACAAGGCCTTAAACGGTTCCTTATGAGGTTGTTTTTTCCCTTCTCTAGAAGAGGCCATAAGAAGGATCATAAGAGGTGTTTAGGGGCCGAAACCGATTGTAGGGGGTGTCTTGGTGGTCCATAGCACGTGCTAAAAAACGGGGCGAAAAAGTGACGGGTCCCGGGACGGCCCCTTAGGAAGCCTGAAACAAAGGTTATTATTTACTGTTTTAGGGTTCCGGGGTCCCGGAAATTATCCGGGATGCTTGTAAGGTAATAATTGGAATCTAAACCAAAGGATTGGGGGTAGAAAGGTCATATGAGGGATTATAACAAGGTCTTAAGAAAATTCCAAATGAGGTTGTTTTTCCTATACTAAAAGAGGCCATAAGAGGGATCATATGAGGTCTTTAGGGGCCGAAACCGATCGTGGGGGGTTTTGTTGTGGTCCATAGCACGTGATAAAAAAAAGGGGCCGAAAAAGAGTCTCGGGACGGCCCTTCCGGAAGCCTGAAACAAAGGCTATTATTCACTGTTTTTTGGAGTTCTGAGGTTTCGAGAAAAAAAATGCCCAAAATTTTCGGAGTTCCCGTATGGTCATTATATGACCCTAGACCAAGAGATTTGGGTTGAAAAGGCCTTAGGAGGTATGAGAACAAGGTTTTAGACAGTTCTCGGGAGAACTGTTTTTCCCATATGCGGAAGAGCCCATAAGAGGGATCATTAGAGGTCTTTGAGGGCCAAAATCAATCGTGGGTATTCTTTGATGGTTCATAGCACGTGGTAAAAAAAAGGGGGAGAAAATAAGACGGGGCCCGAGACAACTCCTCCAGAGGTCTCAAACCAAAGGCTATTTAATGTATATTAATTTTTTGGGTATTAATTTTTATACTCCTTGTGATGTTAAACATTTAAATACGGAGCACTACTGTGATATTAATCTCATTCTATTTTATTGTCTTTTTAAACAAACATTAATTTTTACACAATCAACTATTATCTTTTTACTTAATTTTAGTTCAAAATTATTAGTAACGACTGAAAATTAACTGAACCTTGTGTTGTGTTTTTAAAAACATCTGTTACTCCGATCCATATAATTGGATTATTGGTGAATGTTGATTACTCATGCCTCTCCTGTTTATATAAATGATTTGTAATTTTGTACTTTTCAGTTCCTAAATGTTTGATATATTTGGAATCTTGACACTATTTATAAGATAGGAGAATCTTTCAAATTACTTTCAATATACTCTGTATATAATATATTTATAATCATATAAGATCTTGTTTGATTCGCCTCAATGAGTACGTTATTAATATCAAATTATTATAATTTTTACATATACACAACAAAAGATATTTAAAGTCAAACAAGTGCATTGACATATGTGCAACTCAAAACATAAGGGAGTATATTATTTTCACAAAGTGTATGTACTTTTATAAGATAATTTTTTGTTAACTAATGATGAGAATCTCATTTGCATTCGCATACGTACACATATATATTTTTTTTCATATTATCATATTATTAAATACTTTGTATTCGATATATAAACTAGATTGTAGGGCCCATGACTGATGATTCACCCCGGGCCTTCAAAACGTCAGGACCGGCTCTGCTTTATACATACGTGACATTAAAGAACACAAGATTAAAAACTGATTCAAAATTAACTAAAGGCAGTCTAAGCTAATTGAGATAATCCGTAGCAAGTACAATACTAATGATAATGATAAAGGAGAAGAATCATGGAACTTGTTAAATAAATTCCCAGTCATAGTAGCATAAAGCTAAATTACAAACCTCCAATATACGGAGTATCTTGTTGAAAGAAAATTCACTTGAAGTCTATTCCTTTGAAAGTCTTGTAAGTAGCATGAGAACCGTATTTCACTATAACGTACCAAAATTAATGGGTTGATATTACTATACAAAATAATGTCATTTATTTCACAAACTAAGGTCATGTTCTACTCGTCTTATTTTTATTTCTTTTCAGCAAAAATAAGTTTAGATCAGCAAAAATAAGTTCAGTTCAGCAAAAATAAGTTTCAATCCTTAATAATTTGTTAATGCTTTCAGCAAAAATAAGTCCAGTTCATCAAAAATAAGTTTCAGTTCAATAAAAATAAGTTTAGTTCAACAAAAATAAATTTAAATCAGCAAAATTAAATTGAAGAGAACAGAGCATAAGTCTCCTCTAAAAGAAAGAAAATACTCGTTACAAATAAATGAAAACCACAATTTTTCTTATACTACTAGTCTACTGGTGATACCCAGCAATATTATTATTATTATTATTATTATTATTATTATTATTATTTATTTATTTATTTATTTATTTATTTATTCATTTGTTCATCTAACCTTAAAATATTTCTTTTAAAAAAATATTCTTTTACTCGTTTGAAATTAAATGTACAGGCATGATTTTTTTTTTACACTCGATCATAACTTAAATTATAAGAATTGACGATATAAGGGTATGTTCAAAAAGAAAATCAAAGATTCATATATTGAAAATTATTTTCTTTGAAAATGGAATTCAATGGGGACAACATAACATCTTCTCGTAGACTTTCAACAAAGTGGAAAAAAAAAAACACACACACACAAATTAAAATTAAACAAATAATAATTTAGATTTGCATGCATGACTTAGTCACACCCTTCCTACACTTCGTCTATTTAAATTAGAATACTATAGGTAACATATTACCGTGTAATTTAAAACACAAATGCTTTGAAATTTCCTTTCTATTTCCTTTTCCCTTTCTTTCTTTATAACCAAACACTTCAACTCTTCCAATCACATGAAAATCTTGTTGAAAAAGCTCACCAAATTCCCTTTTTCATTTTACACTAATTGACCTATAGTAGTGTTTTTATTATTTACAATATTATTGACCCTTAGACCGACCAATAATACATATATATAGAAGACCAAGCAAATATACACTAATAATAATAACTAAGCTAATTAATTATCTGTAAATATATATCATCTCCTATATATAATTTCATTTATTTCCACCTATGGAAGGTACTAATCACATACTTAATTTACTTATTAATGGTTGTGATTTAGCCAAAAAATTGGAATATGATCTATATAATAACAACTTATTTATAGCCGCTCCATCTTCTTCTGATCATAATCCTATGGTTGTCTCAAAAAGATGTGATGAGATCATAAGGATGTTTAGTATGGCAAAGGAGCAGCTTGATTCCATGCAACCCCTACCATTGGATCATTATCATCAACAACAAGATATGGCGGTCGAAGTTGGGTTTGAAGAACAACAAGGTAAAGGGAAAGGAAAGGAGGTGACCTTGAGTGAGCGCGACGAGAAGCAGCATGAGAAGATGGAGATTCGTATGAGCCCAAGCTTATTAGGTCAGACAAAGAACCCTAGAAGGTCACCAAGGTAAGAAAATTGCTTAAAACTTAGTGCATGGTGGTATAGAAATCACATATAATTTAGTAATTATTTATTTATTTTTAGTTTTATATTTGTAATAAGCATCATTTGTAGTGAATAACTAGTGATGTAGATGGAAGAATTGAAAATTTGATGATTATATTAAATATCTTTACATAATATTAATATAAGCAAGATTATTGGATCTTTAGTTGATAATTCTTCCTAAATTGCATACAAAAATTATGTATGCATCCTTTATAGACCAACTTAATATTCCACATTCACACATTCATTCATTGTTGAAATGTAGAATTGAGACTTTCTACTATCTCTATATTTTAGTCAGAAAACAAATTTATCGTCATTAAAATACAATTAAAGGACAACGTAATTTTAATTTGTGCTCTATATATTAATCTCAATGAAATAAAATTGATTATATTGAGTTCCATCTACTAACTATTATTGCATACATGCATGCATTATTGTCATAACTACTATCATTATAATGCATAACCTTTAATTCCTCCTATATGAATTTATCAATAACATGTTCTTAATTTAGACCCATGACAATATATCCAATCACATGTACCTATTAGATTTTAGGTAAAAAATTGCTCATACATGCACTTCACCGTGATCGATCGTCTAATCAACCTTGTGCTCATGTACACCTAGCTTAGGCAACATATATAGATCAGACCTAAGATGGCATGGAGCATTTCATGATTCATGTTTGACACCATGCTAGCTAATTAGTGTGTATGTAACACTATTAGCATCTTTGCACATCTTAGTTGCTTTGTCCAACTCTAATGTAATGGGAAATATATTGGAAAAATCGTTTGATGGTTGCAAGCTTGAAATGATTCTGAAAATTCCCAATTGCATGATTCTAGCTAGCAATGTTTTATGTTCACTCATTCTTGCGCGCTCTTGCATTGTCATCGAATTTATGATATCTAAAAGAACGAATTCATCAAATAACCAATTCTTAGGACATTCTATAAATCGGGGAATTAACCCAGTTTCTTAAACTAAGAGGCATGTTAGGTATACCTATTTTTTACATTATATATTATATATGTTATTTTAGGACACTCGTTTTGCTAGTTGTTGATTATGGGGATAAAAATGTTTGTGTGTAACACTGAATAATTTGGATTGGCTTATGTTCTCGATTGGCATTAAGTTTCTAATCAAAAATAACATTATATTAAACTTGTAGACATATACGTACGTTTATAGATTTGATGAGTTATAATTAACGAAACCCTAATATCATGTCATTTTGTCTATCATATGTAATTGAAGGATTGATGTGTACATTCAAGAGCATTGAGTTTTAGTTAACACTATTAATTAGTTGTTCATTTTTGTAACTTTGAAATGTCCATATAAAAATGAAATATGAAAAAAGAAACCCCCTTTTATCTACCAATTATTTGTAAATTGCAATCCATGTTGAAGATTTGTAGAATTGTATGTACACACAATCTAGGTCAACCTAGACACTTTGAATCACTATTTTGTAATTTAGCTTGTGCAAAATGATCGATAATTAGTGAAATTGGATTTGATTTTACAATTCTATACGTACTTTACGATTTGAGGTTTTATATATGTATATTGTTGGAAAGATCTTGATATATACTTTATAATCTACTCCTTCCGTGCCTATTTTCCTTTACATTGTTGTGGGATGATCCCTATTTTTCTTTACATTGATGTTTATAATATTTTTTTTATTAAGATAAACCCCACATATCACCCATTATTAGTTACAAGTTGTTTTTTTCTTTCATCAATTGTTACCTCAATTTGACCCTACTATTAGGCCTGATTATTGGACAGGGCTGTACAATAAGCCTAAAGGTTGGGCTTTCATTAAAGGATATATAAAGGGTTGGGTCATAATTGGATTGGGTTTATACTGTTTTTTTATTGACGCTTTAATGAACGGTAATGACGGCCCTATAAGTGTTGGGCTTTAATTAAGAGCTTTTATAGGGTCACAAATTTGTTGGACTCAATATACTCTTCTGAGGCCACTACTATTATTATATCATATATCATAATGAAAAGATGAATAGTGACGTACAAGGAAAATAGGCAACGGAGGGAGTAGTTGGTCTGTACCAACATCATTATTTGTACATTATACTCCTTTTTTTTAGTTGCAAGAGTTCATTTTTCACACTTGTCGATTCACATTTTGATACATTTAAAATTTTAATTAAGTATTTGTGTAAATTATAAAAATTATATTCTGATAAACTACATTGATCATAAAACTAAGCATTTGTATAATTTACAAAAATTATATTTTAATAAACTATATTGATTATAAAATTAAGCATTTGTTTAAATTATAATAGATATATATTTTAATCAAGCGAGTTTTTAACTATATTACTCCTTATACATTGATTATTAAATTAAGTCAAAAAGCATACATTAATTATAGAATTAAGTCAAAGCATCTAAGAATAATAGTGTAAGATGATTAGTGCAAGTTTTTAAGATAATTTTTTATCGATTTCAGGTAGTGTCAGCTGGGTGTATCATTTTCTATTGGAATTTAAAAAGCTCACATCGCGTCGTGTTGATCAATTTAATAATATGCGCTGATAAACTCCCTTGATCCTAACACAACCCGTGTATTTAACGTGTCATCTCATGTATTTAAACGGGTCAACACCCTCAACCAAAACCCTCTAATAGCGGTGGCGTGTTAACTTTATACACCTGTATACATGTATAATGAGACTTTTGTATATATGTACGAAACTCTAGATGTTGGCAATTTTTAGTTACGATTAATAACATATTTTTTTTTACATTCGATTTCACCACCATTTTATCAGTAAATAACAAATAATATTGAATGATGAAAAATGATAGATATGATGATCAAGGGACTAGTCGAAGAGTGAAAGTGCCAGCACCCCAAATCGGAAATACAGAATTGCCTCCAGAAGATGGTTTCACTTGGAGAAAATATGGTCAAAAAGAGATTCTTAATGCTAGATTTCCGAGGTAATTATGTCTACACTTTAATTATTTACTTATTTTTACTCTGTTGAATTCTAGTCTTAGGTAACTAATTATTTAATTAATCATTTATCACGTCAAAGACTCAATTAAAGCCTTTATTATCTAAAAACAAAACAAAACAAAAGGCGTTGACATAGTCCAACGACTCTCCCACCTTTGACTGTTTGACTGTTATTGTTTTACGTCTAAAGTTCTAAATTGTAAGTGAGACATAGTCTTACAACGCCAAAAGTTTTACTTTCAACTTCTTCACCAAGTCAGCGATATATATACGGGTTGTATGATATTTGGAAGCTCACAAATACTTTTTTTTTTTTTTTTTTGGTGTTTAGGAAGCTCACAAATAGTCAAATACTATAATTACTTATTGCATATTTTTCAATCGGCTAGGTTAAGTTGAGGTATAAGGTGTTGCCATGTTGTAACTTTTAAGGTGGAGTCTGTTGTTCTAAATTTTGTGAACCATTTGTATCCCAATCAATTTCGTTGACTGATTTTAATACAAAAATCTATCACTATTGGAATTAAATATTAAAATTTATTATTATCTACAAAATCAATGTCACACAAAGTGGTACAGTAGATCTGTAAGGTGGTAGTTTGTGGTTTTGTGGCACACCTTATATACGGGCAATTTCTAACAGCTAGAAATAGTTTAAGGAAATAAACGATTAATATGGTAAGTCCGATAAAAATAAGGGTATTACAAGTATAATGTAACCTTCAACGAGTAATTGACTATAATCTCTCGGTTGGAAAGTGTAAATGACATTGTCTTGTACTCTATCAATTTCAATTTGTTGGTTATATTTGGAATCTTATGCACTTTTTAAGGTAAATAAATAATAAGGTTAATAATTATTAATCTATACAATATATTAAAAGGCGTTGTGGAAAAGGTCTACATATCACGTGGCACCTTCCTATCACTCTTTAATAATTATCACTTTATTTCTTAAATTAAAAAGAAAATAGAAACATAGCATTTAGAAAAATCGAACGCATGACCTCAAAATTGAGCACTGTTGTGTTATCTAGATATGTTATGCATATAGTAATGAATAAACTATTAAATCACACTTTAAGGATCAAGAGAGGTTAATTAAATCATTTTTTTTTGTGGACAATTAATTTACACATGTATTGAAGAGCACAGTACATGCGGGCCATCGCCCTCAATTAATTTTACACGTGTATTAATCTGCACACCCGATGCATCGCCCGGGTCTAACAACTAGTTTTTTTTATTGAAACGTGTTTGTTTTAATGTCTTAATTAGTGCCCATGATAATTAATTAACTATGCAACATATTTATTATTTATTGTGTAGCCGATCACAATTTTAATAAGATTGAATTGACTATGACAATGCAATAATTAATATTTGGGTTTTCCACATGATACCTTGACGTATTCATTTCTCTGTGTTGTATCCCTCCAAATATAAAATTCCGAATTAGACCTTTTTTTTTTTGTGTACCTTAAAATTGAACCTAGAGTCTTAAATTATAACACGAAAAATCGGATTCGTCTCCAAAACAGGGACAGATCGGGTTCGGAAACGACTACCCATTAAAAATACCCATGCTACATAAGTTTTCACAAATAATTTAAATTTGGATGTATTTTTTTATATATATAAAAAGTAGTTAAAATTTGTTAGAATAATACATGAGAATTGTATTAAACTATATCAAACATAACATAGTTAATAAAATCTCTTAATTTTACAATTTTTATATGACAACCAAATAAATTATAATCTATGCCTAAAAATCTAAAATTTATATTATGATATTAAATTTCTGTAATATTTTTTTTTTTTTTTTTAATTTTGTTGTCTTAATTAGATACCAAACGAGTACTTTAACATGTTAGCTAGACCTTTGTCCCAAATTTATAATTTCAAACTAAATAAATTGGTCAACTAATTATTTTTTGATCATGCAGAAGTTACTATAGATGCACCCACCAAAAACTCTATAGTTGTCCAGCAAAGAAGCAAGTTCAACGACTTGACGAAGATCCAAACACCTTCCAAATCCTATACCGTGGAACTCACACTTGCCACATGTCTAACACCGCTCCGTCGATCACCCCGCCACCATCATCTCAAACCGTTCAATTTATCCCTCATCAACCACTCACAACGCTTCCTTCCTCGTATCATGTTGATTGGCTTTCAATGGACTTCACCGCGCCTCCCTCTGAGGTCGCTTGTACTATATCCCACCACCAGCACCAATTATATAGTGCAAGTAGCAATAGTAGCATATTAAGTAATAATGCTGAAGCTGCTCCCTCCACCGTTAGATCCCATGCAGGTAGAGATCAGACCATTGATTTGCTTAATAATCAACCATTACTTGATTGGACTGATGTGTTCAATACAGGAAGTAGTGGTAGCAATAGTATTGAGCTTATTTTCCCCTCTACTACAACTGAAGATATAAAATGGGAGAATAAGGATATGAGAGATTAATTTATTAAGCATTTATTTTATCACTACCTATCGCTGAAATAGGTTAATTTTTTAATACTCATAAATATTATCTCATTGTTGCATTTATTTTAACTAGAGGTGGTACTTATTAAATTACCTCTAGACTAATTTTTTAAAGATATAGCTAAATTTTAAGATTTAATAAACTTTAACCATTTGTATTTTTTTTAGTTAATTAGCTAGTAATTAAAGTTGTGTCATTGATTTACATTCTTTTGGTGTCATATACAATGTTTGTGTTGTATATGTACTTTTCAATTTTCTTTTGTCTTAATAATTTGATTATTGTGTCCTTGAGAAATGATAACTTAATTTTTGTATTTTTAATTAAATATAAAATATATCGACTTCATTATTTTTCATGATTTAATTTCATGTATCCTATAAGCATGAGCGCATCAATCTATATAGATGTAGTTATAATTGAGATAAGCTACAAATGAAAAACTGGACATATGATGCTCATTTAATGGTGCTCAATTGATTAATATACTTGCTTTTCAAGAATGCTTGCTTGAAGAGGATAATCATAGAATCATAGTAAAAACTAATAAGCGTGCAGATTAAAGTAAAAAATCATAGCAACAAAGTTGAAGCAAGCAATAAACATGATTTTGATTAAAACTAAATGAATCAAAGCAACAAAAAAAATACTATTTAAGTATATCTAATAAGATGAATTTAATGAGGAAAGAGATTACCAAAAAGAACACTTGATTGCAAAATCATACGATTCAACAATCGAGTTTTTCTAGCTTTTTGTCTCTACTTTAGCTCATTAGTTCTTCTCCCATAATACAAAACTAATCCCTTATTATTCAAAAACATAAAAGATGACCTAATTTCTCAATTTGTTAAATACGGGTCTAGGCCACACCCGTCAGCGAGAGAGAGTCTATCTTACAGAGCATTGGAGGTTCCACCTTAAAACCATATGGCAATAAGGGGAGTAACTCCTCAACATAATCCATCGGCGTGGGACACTCACATGCATGTAGGCTTCAACATTTCCCTTCACGTGTGAGATCTCTTTTTAGTTCGAACAATATCTGATTTTTCTTGGGTCGTAGCGGATCTATCAACACCCCCTCACACGTGTCATTTAGTTAAGTTGGCCCATAGTACTGGCCATTAGAGGCCAAAAGAGAATCTATCTTACACAGCATTGGAGGTTCCACCTTAAAACCATAGAGTAACTCTTCAATTTTATAAAATGGTAACCTCTCTCCCAATCCATCAATGTGGGACACCCACATGTGGGTTTCAACACAATTATTGCGTATTTATAGCCCTCATATAATCAAATAAAATAAGGCCCAAAAGTCATTGAAAAGGTTGCAGCTCGACCCCATGTTGGAGCACACAGGAAGAAAACTTCAGAATATAGCACACTAGAATAGTTTTCGAGCTACGCATGGTTTTTTTTTTTTACATAAAATTTGTAAAATGTTAATAAAAATTAGATTTACTTATTTACAGATATGTAAAATACATGTGTTAATAATAATACGTGTTTAACGTTTCATGTAAGAATTTTTTAATTATTGTATGAAAGCATTAAATTTGCTTACTAAAAATGCACTTCTTAGTCTTGTTCTATTTAAAAATTAATTACAATTATGCATAGTTAAAATGTTAAGTACATCATTTGTTATTAAATATAAAAATTAAGAAGATGAGATAAAAACCTCATTTGTTATACGAAGTACAAATTATTACAATAAGTATAAATTATTTTATTTAAATGTCATCATTAAAAAAACAACAACAACAACAAATGGCATCAATATAAATTGAGCGTGTTTTCTGTGCAGCATGCCGCACAGAAATCGAAGCGTGCGGCACAAAACACTATTTAATATCTGACAGCGTCAGAAAACCAAAAAAAAAACGCACTTAAAGCGCGTGAAAAACAAAACACACGAAGAACATAAATGGGAGAAACCTTAACATTTTCTCTCTCCTTTCTTCTTCATTTTTCAACATTCATTGAATTTTGGATTTCGTCATATAATTCCGCATGCGTTTCTTATAAACAATTGATTCAGAAAACTAATAAATTTGCAAGTTCAACATCGGTATTAAAGCTTAATATCATTCAAAAAGTTAAGTAACCCCTTTGACAAATACTAGTAAACCCTGACAAATACTAATTCACTAACACTCTAGTAACCCCGCACAACTTCAGTAACGACCCTTCAATAACCTAGAGACAACTTCAGTAACCCTCAATAACTCCAGACACAACTTCAGTAACCCTTGAGTAACCCCACACACAACTTCAGTAACCCTTGAGTAACACCACACACAACTTCAGCAACCCTTGAGTAACCTCACACAACTTTGATAACCCTTCAATAACCCCAGAGACAACTTCAGTAACCCTTCAATAACCCCAGAGACAATTTCAGTAACCCTTGAGTAACCCTAGACACAACTCTAGTAACCCTTGAGTAACCCCAGAGACAACTTCAGTAACCTTTGAATAACCCCAGAGACAACTTCAGTAACTCTTGAGGAACCCCAGAGACAACTTTAGTAACCCTTAAGTAACCCCAGAGACAACTTCAGTAGCACTTCACAAAACACAATAACAACTAAGTCAGTAACCCCAAATAGCCAAAGAATAAAAGTTCAATAATCCTTGAGTAACCCCTACACTACTTTGAAAACCCCATAATAATCCTTAATTTCATTAACCTAAATTCAACATAAACAACAAAAACCTAAATTCAGGAAATTTCAACAATAGAAACCTAAATTCAGCAAACTTGAACACAAAATTCAGCAAATTTACTTGATTTTCGATTTGTTCGTCGAACAATATTGTAGTCTCTTAATTTTCCTTTAACTAGCAGTTTATTTTTAGGCATAATTTTAATGAGATCTAGCAATTAAAAATGAAAAAGATGAACACAAAAATCAGAAAACAATATGAAGAATTACACGAAATTTGACGAAAAATAGAGGAAATTAGAGAGAAATTTGACGAGACAATTAAAATGAAAAAGATGAACACAAAAATCAGAAAACAATCTGAAGAATTACATGAATTTTGACGAAAAATGGAGAAAAATAAAGAGAAATTTGATGAGATAGAAAATTGAGGTTACCAAAAAGAAGAAGTTTGAAAGAATTGAAAACAAAAAAGTGAAATAAAATGTTTTAAAAACAAACAGACAAAGAGTAATTAACATCATTATTATTCACGCGCGTTGGGCCTTTTCTAATTTGGGCCTGCCGCACAGTCTTACAATAGTGTGACAGGTTGTATATAAGTCTTTATCATATAAATTTATTAAGATTTGTGAAAAGAAAAATCTTACTTTAAAAGCTAAAAATTAGAAATTATAAACCCCAAAAAAAAAACATTAAAATATATTGAGATGGAAATATACTAATTTTGGAAATATCTTTTGGGCGGAAAAATTTTTGTTGAGAAGTTGACAGCATATGGCAGAGGATGGTAAGAATGGTTCTTATTTTAGTTAATAGTATGATGACGACGCATGAGGAGTCATGCCAATTGCCAGCACATGCCCCACTCACATGAGGATCTCATATTCGCAGTGCATGCTTTAGGTAACATAGCTTCAAATTCATATTCGTAGTGCATGCTTTAGGTAACATAGCTTCAAATTCGCATATCTCCTTCACTCTACTTTCCACAAAATTATGAAACTAAGGCTAGGCCCTACAGGCATAGAAAAATCCACCACACTAAGGCCCTGTTCTCGTCAACTTATTTTTGCTTATTTGAACTTATTTTTGCTGAACAGAACTTATTTTTACTTATCAGAACTTATTTATACTGAACTGAACTTATTTTTGCATAAATCATTAACAAATTATTAAAGATTGAAACTGATTTTTGCTGAATTAAACTTATTTTTGCTGAACTGAACTTATTTGTGCTGATATGAGCTTATTATGCTAATCTAAACTTATTTTTACTGAAAATAAGTAAAAATAAGACGAGGAGAACATGCATGGCCTAAGGATTGAGCTTCCATTGTTATTGTCTCATGAATATGGGGCAACCTTTTCCCATATGTAAAGTATTCATCTTAATAATGAGGCCAACACAATATTTTATCTCTATTCATTGAAAAAATTGTCAGAAAACACCTTTAAATTAGGTCATTTTGTAAAATCACGCCCTTAAAATTTTTTTTTTATAAAATAACACTTTTAAATTACCGTTTATTTAAATCTAACACCTTTCCATTCGAATTCGATGGAAAAGTCGACGAAAATAGGTTTACTTCTTCATATTTCGGTGAATTTGGTGTTTGTGATTCAGTTGCATTGATATTTACTCTTTTCTATTCAATTTAAAGGAGACATATTCATCGGAGAATAAATGAATGTAATTTAAAGGTGTTATTTCACAAAAAGTTTTTTTAACAATGTTATTAATTTTACAAAATGACCTAACATAAAGGTGTTTTCTGACAATTTTTTCTCAGTCATTACAAACATTCCCTCGCTCTATTCCTTTTTAATTGCTCCATATTGACTTGTAGTAACTTTTACATGAATAGTTTAACTCTTTTTATTCTAAATACGTGATATGAGATCTTGTTTAATTCATCACATTATGTAATTTTCAAACATATAATTTATACAATTATTTATATAGACAAAACTTGTGATAATAACTTTTGAAGCCATTTCTCGAAAACTTACCCTTTATACAAGTATCAATTAACTCTGATACCAAAAAGACACTTCTAAACATCGACATGTAAATTGTAATATCCTTAAAAATATATTCAAACTCGAAGTTACAACATGTTGATTTCGATTTATTTTCAATTCAATTCCAATAAGTTTAATTCAACTCCAATCATTTCATTTATTTTCAGTAAATATAAACATGCTTTCAGCCTTAGTTCGCTAATTCATATAACGAGTTCCGACCCTAACTGACACCCATATTTGCAATAATCTTTCTTCCTTCTCAAGAACACACAACAGTAAAATTATAAAAATAACAATATTTAAAATAATCATCAAAAGAAAAAGAAAGAAACACTTGTTAATTGTAAATTGAAAAAACATATAGCATCAATGCAACCCCCAAATTTACTAAGACACTACTACTGCAACTCCATCACCACCACCACCACAAAAACTGCTTCATTTCTCCTTCTTCCCTTCAACTCTCTCTTCCTCAAACCCCCAATTTCTTCTCCTTCATCTTCTTCCCTAAATCCAAAACCCTACATTTATTCATCTTCATTTTCTTCTGCACAATTTTCCGCCATGAAACCTTCAACTTCAACCTCGCAACAACCTTCGGCTTTCGTCTCCAATCTCACACTTTCTCTCTCCTCAAACTCAACCTCAAACTCATCTACTTCGAAAGTCGCGGCTTCTACTTCGGCGGTTGATGGTGGTTGTGGTGACGGCGGCGGCGACGGTGGTGGTGGTTCAGTGGACCCTACTTCAACTCTTGTTGTTGTGTCGTTTTACAAGTTCGCTGATTTCGATGATCACGCTGATTTCCGATACCCTATCAAGCGGCTTTGTGAAGATTTGGTAATTTTTTTGATTTAAACTTCTGAATTATTCATGATTATTAAGTTCATGTGATTGAATTTGTGAAATTAGTGTGTTTATTATATTAATGTGTTATTTATTTAGTTTTATTTTGACGAATTTTTGAGTTTTGTTTTTGTGATTGAATTAGGGTATAGTGTTTTTACTAATTTTAGTGTTTGAAATCTAGTGCGTAAATGATTTAATTGTGTTATTTAGTGTGTTGTGAGAAACTGGAGTGTAATGGTGGTATTTGTGAATTTTTCTGTATACGAATGTTGTGTTTGTAGCTTATGAACAATGTTAATGCTTCGATAAGAGTCTCCGAGTGTGTTTGGAATAAAGTCAGGATTTTAGTTTGAAATGAAATATTTAAGCGACATGACACGGTAGATGTTTTTAAGGTAAATGAAGGTGTCGAGATAACATAGCTTGTGCATTACATTGGTTGTGTTATATTTATATTTAGCGTTTTCCAATTTGTTGAGAGTAACTTTGGCTGGGTTTTATAGTGTTAAGAGAGAGACAGAGGAAGTGATGATTGTGTTGATAGTCATGAGGGTTATGAATTTCATCCTGTTATTGGATGGTATGGAGTATTGTATATGCACAAATGAGCAATGAACTGTTGCGCACCTGTACATATCTGAATTTTAAACTCTAGTTGGGTTGCTGAGGAAACCTATACTTGAACAAGTGATTAATAATTAATTTTTTTATTTTCTATATTTTTTTCTGTTGTTTTAGTGGTAGGAAAGGAATTATAGGAAGGTAACAACTTTGTTGCACAAAGAAGGGAACAAATTTCTCATGTGTTTATTATTTGTGAATTTGTCTATATATATTGGTGTGTTGGTTATTTGGTATTAAAAATCAGAAAAAGAGAATTCAATAAATTTTCGTTCAAGGGCTTTGGCCTTTGACTTGGGATGTGATAAGAGTAGATTTGGTACTTAAATGGCTATGAACCTGCCGCTGTAGAATTGTTGCTCAGAGTCTCATACTATATCCTACTTTGGATGTAAACTACATTGCAAGGAAATATAGTTAAAGTGTTTGGCATTTAGAAAGGAATATGAAGAAGACTGTAGTGGTTGGTATGAGTATGTTGGGATGGTGTGTCGGAAAGCTTTTGAGGGTTAGACTTTAGATCAAAGATTTATGGAGGAACATAAGATAAGGGCTAACCTACAATACGTGGTTTTAGCATGAGTGACGTCCACTTGCAAGTACATTGAAAGTGAAGAGTTGGGATTTTGGATATATTAGAAGAAGGGAAGGGAGGCTAAAGATGTGGTGGATGAAGGGAAATAAATACTGATGAAACAATAATAACTTTTGCAAACATGAATGGGCTATTTTAAAGAGATAGAATCAAGGATTGGTTCTTGTATGTGGCTTAATCTTCCCTACTGAAGATAAAGCCATCAACTTGTAAGCTATAAACAATTATGAACTTCCATAGCTTGCATAGTTCAAACTTAAAATTGATAAAATGAAAATTATGAGAAGAAAAGGATCATGAGGTTGTATTGATTATATGAAAATATGAGAAATATAGATAATGTCAAGCATTTGAGAGGCTTGGTCCTCCCTTAGCTAAACATGTAAAGCCCTCATCAATGTTTCACATCCCTCTCTCCAAAAGTGAGTATTTTAATACAACAAGTCACCCCAAAGTTATCAGAAGCGAGGAGAAAACAAGATGGAGGCCCAGAAGGCCCTCTAAAAGCCGAAAACAACGGTTATAAGTCACGCTTTACGATGTTTTCGGGGTCACGAAAAATATTGACCTAAAGTGTTACATGTTGACCATCTGTTCAAGAAAAGATCCCCATAAAGTTGAAAATGGCTAGAAAGCTGATAACATATTTTCGGGAGAGCTAGAAATACCCCTTTTTTTGAATATATCATGGGAACTCGGGAAAAAAAGTTCAACTTGGGCACGTGAGTTGGTTAATGGGAGGAACGTAAGTCAGGTGCTTGACTCTGGGACATTAGGAAACAATTGTATGCTGGTCACAAAGGTTTCAAACGCTTCATCTAACATCACTTAAGTCTCTCATAGGGGTAACGTTTCCTTGTTTGTAAGTTAACTTTTAGAAGTGTTTCTGTAGAGTTTCCTACTTTCCTGCACGTTTCTGAGTTTCCGAGTGGAAGTTATTATATGCTTAGAGATTGCGGGTAATTAAAAGTTTTTTTTTAGCCTGCAAACCTATTGGTAATTGGTGTAAGATATTTGGCCTTTCTGTGAAGCTACTTAAAAAAATTGTAAGGCGATCTCAAGAAAGGCGTCAGGGGTCACTTACCTATGATAATTTGTGTTTGGCTATTAGCTTGGAGGTTTTATATTAAAAATCTCCCTTTTGGAACAAAGCTGCTGTCACTAGGCCTTTATGGCCCTTTTCTTACTAGACTGATAAGATGTGGTTTAAATGGATCAATAGTTACTATAATAAATCCTAGGTCTAATCTTCTTTTCCTATTCCAGCCAAAGTCTTGTATGGCAAGGAAAATTTAGTTGTAGCAGTAATGTGTCCGCTGTTGGTGGTTGGGGTGACTTTCTTCATGATGCATAATGGGGGCTATTCAATTCAGAAGTTGTACACAAACTTGATTGAGCAGTATTCAAAACTTATTAACAGTCAGTTAAAGTGTGTTTATATAATGGATGCCACTATGGAAGTCAGTAATGTTGTGTTTTCTTTGCATCATTAGACAGGACAGTACTCATGATCTATTCTTTGCTTGTGCTCTTAGTATATCTGTTTAGCTTAAGGTACTCTGAGGTTTATACAATTATACTGTTACTCTGAATGATTATCCTTGGGAGTTGCAGAAATTGGGTTTCCATATTGAAATACAAACTCACAAGCACACATTGTGTTTTCTTGAGTTTGTGTATCATATATGGTTATGGAAGAACTATTAGATGGTTCAAGCCATTTGTAATTTACTAGTTGATGGTGTACACTCAGCAGTTTTTGGGGTTCTCTTTCTTCTTTGTATGGACAGTGAGGTGTCTGTAGCTGTTTGTGGTGTTTGTCTTTGTTTGTTTTGAGATCTTGAGGTGTTTCTGTGTTTGCCTTATGTGGGCTTCGAGATTTTGAACTATTTGAAATGATGAGAAAAAGAACAATGTTACATGAAGCCAACATGACTTAAGCTTCGGTTGGATGCTGGACCTGCTGGTCTATATAAATCCTTTTGGCCATTCTAACGAAAGTCATTTGTATGTTTCCATGATTAACAAGATGCTTTGTTATTTGTTATTGGTGGGTCATCCAAGTGCTTATTCACTGCTTTGTTTCCTTTTATTCTAATATGCTAAATATGTAAGTTCTCACTGTTCATGGCTTTCTTAGGTGATATTGTTCAGTGATGGTTGGATACTGGCCTATATAAATTTGTTGGGCCAATCCAGAAAAAATCATTTGTATGCTTTCGTGATTATCAAGATGCTCTGTAATTTGTTATTGTTGGGCCTGGCTGGTGGTGCTTATTTTACTGTTTTGTTTCTTTTTATTCTAATATGCTAAGATTGTAAATTCACACTATTCATGGCTTACCTAGCTGATATTGTTCAGCGTGTTTCAGGTGGTATCATTCTTGCACCGGAAGGAATAAATGGAAGCATATGCGGTACCCGTGAAGCAGTAGAACGTGTTCTTGAATTTATTCAATCTGATGGGCGTTTGAAGGGCCTAAGACAAATTGAGTCACCTGTAACTCCTGAAGATGAAGAAATACACCACGGACATACTAGTAAATCTCCTGTTGGAGCCGGAGAAGATGCACCCTTCCGATGGGATCATGTTAGAGTAAAACTTAAGAAAGAGGTATTATTCTGGATGAATATTCAAAACAATTATATTTTGTAATTTTTTTTTAATAAGTTTGTAGTTAGAATTTCTATCTTTTACATTTTATTTTACATATTTGTATGCACGTTGACAGATAGTAACTCTTGGAATGCCTAGTGTTTCTCCTAATGACAAAGTTGGAACATACATTGGCCCCGAAGAGTGGAACAAATTGATCAGCGACCCGAACACGGTAATGACTAAGAAGGGTATATCAGAATTTTTTGTTTGTTGAACACTTGAACATATGGATGAGATTTAGTGAGCATTTCTTATTTCTTTCCTTGTGTGTATCATTATCTATGTATCTGCTTTGATTATGCTTAATTTCTCTAAAGTGAGAAATGAGAATCATCGTTTCTCTTTGTTTTAAAATTAGTCAATTTTTACAATCAGGATTTGCTAGAAACCTGAAATGTCCTGCATTTTAGTATCACATATTTGTTGAAGCTTATATGAACTCTGATTCTCACCAGAGATTCTGTATATACTTGTAGCTTCAGTGTCTAAACTACTGAACTGAATTCATAGAAAATAAGAAGTAAATATCATCATTAAATCTGCTTATAAGTTTTACAAATGTTCAACCGGCACTTGCTTCAAGTATCGACTGTGCACCTGGGTGTATATCAAGAGATATACACCCGTTTTTTGCCGGGTAAAACAACAAGTCATTTTTATAAAACATTGTTTGGTTTCGTCTTGTTGTTTTATAATATCTGTCTATTGTTTTATTCGCTTGTTGTTTTATAGAACAACCTTGTTGTTTTATGAGTTTCAATATTGATAGACTTCTTCTTGATGTTTTTATAAAAATTTGCCTGTTGTTTTATTCGTTTGTTCTACAGAACAAGCGTGATGTTTTTTTCGTTCAAAAATTGATGGATTTCCTTTTGATATTTTATAAAATATTTCTATGCTATCCGCTTGTTCTATAAAACAAGCCTAATGTTTAATTCATTTCGAAATTGATGGATAATTTCTTGTTGTTTTATAAAATTGGCCTCTTGATTTATCCTCTAGTTGTTTTATAAAATAAACCTGATGTTGTATCCGTTTCAAAATTGATTAATTTTGTCTTGTTGTTCTATGAAATTGACCTTCTGTTTTATCCGCATAAAAAAAAAAAAAATGGGTGCTTGTCTCAAGATATGCACCCGGATGTATAATCGGTTTTTCAGTATCCTGATCTATCAAAAACTTGTTAAACCTTGCCATTCTAATTTTCAGACGTTCAGAGACTTGTCTTGGTTAATGGTTTTGTACTTGCATTTAAAAAAATTAGTAAAAAAAAAAAAAAAAAAAAAATAAAAACTAAGGTCAAATAAGAAATATCACCGGGTGCTCTTAAAGCAGCCGTATCAATCCCTCCACCAGCCCCCCCCCCCCCTCTCTTTCTTGCCGAGCCCATAGGAAACACCAGATAATCGTTTCTTTTTGAATTCTTGTTCGTTATCAATTGTTTTTAATGGCCGATCTATGTGTTTCTCTTTAGAAGGAAACAGTGAATATTTCTTTGAAAGATGTATGAATATATGATTTACAAGACAAACCAGCTGAATCGACGGACAAGACAATTCTATGCTACTGGTTGAAGTATTTTTTTTATCCTGAGAGTACAGATAATAAGGCTGGAGCTAGGTTTGATGAAAATTCCTCTTGCCATTTCTGCACAGCTTCACTAAAAGAAATAAGACATAAACTGTCAGTTGTGTTTATTACAACTACCTACCGTTATAATTTTTGTCAATCTCTTAAGTAATATAGAAAATAAAAAAAAAAAGATAATGAAAAAAAAAGAAAAAAAAAAAAAAGAATTAAAGGAAATGGAAAAGGAAGAAATGAGAAGGAGGAAACGAAGAGAACGAGAGAGAAGGGAAAAAAAAGAGGGAGGCAGGAAAGGAAAAAGCGGAAAGGGTGAAGGAGAAAAAGAAGAAAAGGAAGCGACGGTGAAGAAAGAGTTGAAGGAAAGGGGAAGAGAGAGGGGAAGACAAGAAAGGGGAAGGAAAGAGGGACAGGGAAAAGAAGAAGGGGAAAGAGTGTGTCAGGAAAGAGAAGGGAAAAACGAGAGGAAAAAAAAAGGGAAAGCTTTGACGACGCAGCTTGCTCAGAAAAAACCTTCTTGTGGTGTGAATAGGACTGGACTAGTTTTGGTTTGTTTTTGGCCAAGCTGAGGTAATTTACCGAAATGCATTATGATTGTGATTTGTCTTAGGTGGTTATCGATGTGCGCAACATTTATGAAACCAGGATTGGAAAATTCAAAGGAGCAGTTGATCCATGCACTAAGGCTTTCAGGAATTTCCTTCTTGGGTCGAAAAAATTTTCAACTGGCTGGTTCAGCCGCCATCCCAGGACGTGCATGAAAACATAAGTGAAATCATGGAGAATACCTAAAGGATTAGCCCCTCCACCTAAGTTCCATGTACTGCACTGGGATTCGATGTGAGAAAGCTTCTAGCTATCTCCTAGCAAAGATTCAAAGAGGTAATGGTTCATTGTCGCAAAAATTTTTCCGTGTTTTTTCTGGGTTTTTTTTTTAAGATCAATTTCAATTATCTAGGACAACCATGAATCACCCTAAAGGATTCTTGTGAAATGCGTTTTCTTTCTTGCTATATCACTGGGGTGTGCTGAAGGTGATCGCTCCCCAATTCTAAGCTACATATAAAAAGATGCCTATTGTGTGTGTGGTTGTTGTGTGTGTGTATATATATAGTGGCATAGTATATAGAAATAAAGGGGTACTTTTTTGATACTTGGTTGTTGTGATGAAGTTTCAAATAGCAAAACAGATGTCACTGGGGTGTCATGATGGAGCTCTTCCCTTTGCAATGAGTTGATGAAGAAAATGAGTCTCAGGGACGATTGCAAACTAAAGTTCTAATACTATAAATCGTTGAATGAATTAAAATTATAATGCTGTGTTTAACTAGTGCAAAACGCTGGTTGCTTCCCTAGGTGGCTTTGCCAAATTCTTGAGCAAGCTTATTTTTCATGCCTGTAAATTCCAATTTCGTCAATTTCTTCCTCTTCAAGGTTCCTTTGACTTGGTCAATAAACATATTGATAATTTTCTAGGTTATCATTTGAGAGGGTATCCTAAAATATTAGAGGAAGTTCCAAAATCCAGAGTGTTTATGGGAAGGAGAATGCTTTGTCTTCGACAAGCGGGTTTCTGTTGATCATGGTCTATCCCGGTACCCACAACTCTGTTACGGCTGCAGCAACCTGTGAGTGATGCTGACATGGAATCCCCCGAATTTGAGTACGCAGTTACTTGCCCTTATTGTTTCTCGTCAAAATCTGAGGAGGAAAAAGAAAGAGCAGAGCTCGGCAAAGACAATTCAAGACTTGGCGTCATTGGTCCTGACAAGGGTCGTCGACCAATGCAAATAATATGAGCGAGTCACAGGAGGTAGTAGTTCTCAGCTGTCAAATCAGTTTAGCTTAATCGAAGAGTGGAGTGTAGGAAACTATTTTCTTAGTCTTCATTGTTCCTTCTTTCAGTTTTGTAATGGTTGTAGTATTTTGTTACTGGCATACTTGGAAGTAAGCAATTAATTGTCTGATTATTGATTGAGACAAGTAAACTGAAGTGTAACATATAAGCTGGAGAGTAGGATTTATCCAAAGAAAAGGGATGTTTGACGGTTAGCAATCTTCACTTTGGAAGGTTTAAACATTATACCAAATCAGTTGTGTTTTGCATTTCGTACTTTGAATGGTTTTTGCAAAGTACCAGGAAAGTAGTTTTGTGCGTCAGCATTTTGGACCTTTACAATATGTCCAAGACATGGTTTTCATCTTTCATTTTTTTTCTTTTTTCCAAGGCTAAGAGAAAAATCCTAGACCTGTTTGGTAGTCGGCAATAAATGTATGGTAATGAGAATGAAATTCAAATGTAATAGCAAGGAAAAAAACATGATAACTCTTCATGGTGTTGGAAAATTAACCTTTGTTATCCTCTATGGGTGATAGAAATACATCCTTAAGTTAGTGTTCAATGAGGTAACATTAGGAGTTTTTATGGAAAATGATTTCCTCACCTATTTACAATTTTACATACAAATTCACTGTCATTACTACTGTCTATGACCAGCTATCAATAGGTCGAATGGATTGTTCTTGATCTAATATTTAAGTGTTTAACTCCGGATAAAAAGAAAGGATCATTCTTACAAATGAAGAGGAGGGGAGGAGAGGAGGCCAGGGTAGGAGAGATAAAATTAAAAAAGACATCTTATTAAATCATTAAAAGAGTATTCATGAGGGTTGATTGATCTACTGACTTCAAGCTTATAAGAGACTAGAAAGTATTTTGCTAATATTAGTACTTGTTGGGTACATTTCCAATTTAATAGGCGAGTTTAAAAGATAATAGGAGAGCGAATGTGGAAGGTATGAAGCACCATGTGGAGTAGACTAGAGTCCCATAATTATAATTTTGTGCATTAAAGAACACCAAATTCTTGTTAACACTACTCGATTTGCATATTAAGCAAATCAAGTGATACTTTTGTTATCCGCATTATATCCTTCTTCAGGTTATATCAAATATTACGAAAATGTCACTTGATTTGTGATTAACGGGGTATAACCAGCTACCAAATAGGACGTGTTAGTTAAATTGCTTTATTATAATTTCATAGTAAGTGGGTTTGCATAGATCTTG
>PYUH01000185.1:1879074-1922120 GCA_016808085.1 Suaeda aralocaspica
CCCCCCCCCCCCCCCCCCCCCCCCCCTCTCTTCTGCGGCCCAAGGAAAAACCATAATCGTTTCTTTGTTGAATTCTTGTTCGTGATCAATTGTTATGCCGAATCTATGTGTTTCTCTTTAGAAGGAAAACAGTGAATATTTCTTTGAAAGAATATTGTAGAATATATGTTTTACACAAACCAGCTGAATCGACGGACAAGACAATTCAGTATGCTACTGGTTGAGTATTTGATTTTTATCCTGAGAGTACAGATGAACAGGCTTGGAGCTAGGTTTGATGTTAAATTCTCTTGCCATTTCTGCACAGCTTCACCTAAAAGAAATAAGACATAAACTTCATTGTGTTTATTACAACTTACCACCTTATAATTTTGTCAAATCTCTTTAAGTATATACTTGAAGAAGCAGCCTGATCAGCCTTCTTGTGGGTTGAATAGGGACTGGACTAGTTTTGTTTGTTTTGCCAAGCTTGAGGTAATTTTACCGAAATGCATTATGATTTGATTTGTCTTAGGTGGTTATCGATGTGCGCAACATTTATGAAACCAGGATTGGAAAATTCAAAGGAGCAGTTGATCCATGCACTAAGGCTTTCAGAGAATTTCCTTCTTGGGTCGAAAATAATTTTCAACTGGCTGGTTCAGACAGCCTGCCATCCCAGGACGTGCATGAAAACATAAGTGAAAATCAGGAGAATCCTAAAGGATGTGACCCTCCACCTAAAGTTGCCATGTACTGCACTGGGGGGATTCGATGTGAGAAAGCTTCTAGCTATCTCCTGAGCAAAGGATTCAAAGAGGTAATGGTTCATTGTCGCAAAAATTTTTCCGTGTGTTTCTGGTGTTTTATGTTTTAGAGATCAATTTCAATTATCTAGGACAACCATGAATCACCCATAAAAGGATTCTTGTGAAATGCGTTTTCTTTTCTATGCTATATCACTGGGGTGTGCTGAAGGTGATCGCTCCCCAATTCTAAGCTACATTAAAAAAGATGCCTATTGTGTGTGTGTGTGTGTGTGTGTGTGTATATATATAGTGGCATAGTATATAGAAATAAAGGGAGTACTTTGTTTGATACTTTGGTTGTGTGATGAAGTTTCAAATAAGCAAAACAGATGTCACTTGGGTGTCATGATTGGAGCTCTTCCCTTGTGCAATGAGTTGATGAAGAAAATGAGTCTCAGGGACGATTGCAAACTAAAGTTCTAATACTATAAATCGTTGAATGAATTAAAATTATAATGCATGTGTTTAAACTAGTGCAAAACTGCTGGTTGCTTCCCATAGGTGGCTTTGCCAAATTCTTGAGCAAGCTATATTTTTCATGCCTGTAAATTCCAATTTCGTCAATTTTCTTCCTTCTTCAAGGTTCCTTTGACTTGGTCAATAAACATATATGATAATTTTCTAGGTTTATCATTTGAGAGGGGGTATCCTAAAATATTTAGAGGAAGTTCCAAAATCCGAGAGTTTATGGGAAGGAGAATGCTTTGTCTTCGACAAGCGGGTTTCTGTTGATCATGGTCTATCCCAGGGTACCCACCAACTCTGTTACGGCTGCAAGCAACCTGTGAGTGATGCTGACATGGAATCCCCCGAATTTGAGTACGCAGTTACTTGCCCTTATTGTTTCTCGTCAAAATCTGAGGAGGAAAAAGAAAGAGCACGAGCTCGGCAAAGACAATTCAAGACTTGGGGCGTCATTGGGGGTCCTGACAAGGGTCGTCGACCAATGCAAAGTAATATGAGCGAGTCACAAGGAGGTAGTAGTTCTCAGCTGTCAAAATCAGTTTAGCTTAATCGAAGATGTGGAGTGTAGGAAACATATTTTCTTAGTCTTCATTGTTTCCTTCTTTCAGTTTTGTAATGGTTAGTATTTTATTTATGGCTACTTGGAATAGTAAGCAATTAATTGTCTGATTATTGATTGAGACAAGTAAACTGAAGTGTAACATATAAGCTGAGAGTAGGATTTTATCCAAAGAAAAGGGATGTTTGACGGTTAGCAATCTTCACTTTGGAAGGTTTTAACATTTAGACCAAATCAGTTGTGTTTTGCATTTCGTACTTTGAATGGTTTATTGCAAAGTACCAGGAAAAGTAGTTTTGTGCGTCAGCATTTTGGACCTTTACTAATATTTGTCCAAGACAATGGTTTTCTATCTTTCATTTTTTTTCTTTTTTCCAAGGCTAAGAGAAAAATCCTAATGACCTGTTTGGTAGTCGGCAATAAATGTATGGTAATGAGAATGAAATTCAAATGTAATAGCAAGGAAAAAAACATGATAACTCTTCATGGTGTTGGAAAATTAACCTTTGTTATCCTCTATGGTGATAGAAATACATCCTTAAGTTAGTGTTCAATGAGGTAACATTAGGAGTTTTTATGGAAAATGATATTCCTCACCTATTTACAATTTTACATACAAATTCACTGTCATTACTACTGTCTATGACCAGCTATCAAATAGGTCGAATGGATTGTTCTTGATCTAATATTTACGAGTTTAACTCCGGAGTAAAAAAGAAAGGATCATTCTTACAAAATGAAGAGGAGGGGAGGAGAGGAGGCCAGGGTAGGAGAGGATAAAAATTAAAAAAGACATTCTTATTAAATCATTAAAAGAGTATTCATGAGGGTTTGATTGATCTACTGACTTCAAGCTTATAAGAGACATGAAAGTAATTTTGCTAATATTAGTACTTGTTGAGGTACATTTCCAATTTAATAGGCGAGTTTAAAAGATGATAAGGAGAGCGAATTTGTGAGAAGGTATGAAGCACCATTGTGGAGTAGACTAGAGTCCCATAATTATAAATTTTGTGCATTAAAGAACACCAAAATCTTAGTTAATCACTCGATTTGCATATTAAGCAAATCAAGTGATACTTTTGTTATTTTCCATGCATTAATTCCTTCTTCAGGTTATATCAAATATTACGAAAATGTCACTTGATTTGTGATTAACGGGGTATAACCAGCTACCAAATAGGACGTGTTAGTTAAATTGCTTTATTATAAATTTCATAGTAAGTGGGTTTGCATAGATCTTGCCCACCAAATGTCCGTACCATTTATTTTATCTCATTAATCAAATTCACTTTGCACCAAAGTGATTAATTAGTCTGAGTGTCGGCTTTAGATTTTGGCATTTAGGGTTTAGGTTAAATTGAGCGTAATGATGAAGTTACCCAAATAAAACACATACATTATCAACAAGATACATTCTATTCATTCAATTCCTTGATGCCAAATTGTCAATGAGTGAACCCTAAGTTTAAAACTTCCAGCTCATACGAACTCTATTACACAGATTTTTCCCTTTACTTTTATCATATTTCTTCTCTTGTTTACAAGTTTACTACGTACATTCTACAATACACTTCTTGATCATTCACCTGCATGAGTGTATGCATGTTATATATTATGGATTAATTATATTTTAATGAAGAGTAATTAAGAGTAATAAGCTTCATTAACGTCGTTTTCGGCCATATGATTAGCAATTATTCAAGTACACTACACATATATATAAGGGACAAAGAAGCTACGTATAAGTGATAATAGTTCATTATTTAGTACTTCATCACTTCTTTGATGTGGTAACAAAGAAATTAAGAAAATATAATGGGTCACCGTTGCTGTGGTAAACAAAAAGTTAAGAGAGGGTTATGGTCACCTGAAGAAGATGATAAACTTGTTACTCATATTACTACTCATGGTCATGGCTCTTGGAGCTCCATCCCTAAATTAGCAGGTACGTACGTGCTACTCCTCTTCGGTATGGTTGAGACTTTCTTTCTAGGTTTCGCCTGGTAGGGTGTAAAGTATTTTGAAATTGTACTTTTCTATGAAAAAACCTTTTACAATAGAAAAGTCATTTTCATGATAATTTTCGTTAATTGGTAGCATGAAAAATGGTTTTCCGGTGTAAAATGAATTTTTGTCCCTATCTTAACATCTTACTTTAATTTAACAAAAGGAGCCCTAGTGTTTGCTAATTGCTTATTGAGCGCATTTTGAACTTAAATTTGGTAGTCAATACTTGATTATTGCAGGACTTCAAAGATGTGGGAAGAGTTGCCGATTGAGGTGGATAAACTACTTGAGGCCGGATTTAAAGAGAGGAACATTTACAGAAGAAGAAGAGAGAACAATTGTCGAAGTCCATAGAATTTTAGGCAATAGATGGGCTCAAATAGCCAAACATCTCCCAGGAAGAACAGACAATGAAGTTAAGAATTTTTGGAATTCTTGCATCAAGAAAAAACTCCTTGCTCAAGGCTTTGATCCAAACACACATAATCTCCTTTCTTCTAAACAAAAGAAGTCGAAAAATAAAACTAGTAATGCTTCAAAAACTCACAATCATCATCGATTTCCTTCAAACTCGAGCTCATTAGTCTTCTCATCAGATGATCACACTTATGACCATGAACCTTATTCCATTCCTAGTAACAAAAATGACACTTTACAAGAAAATACTATCAACTTTGAGTGTAACAATAATGATAACGCTAACTATGCAAAAATTGAACGTAACAACAATAACAATAGCTTACCATTTACTACGGAGTGTTCCACCCAATTCTTAGCATCGAACCTGCCTAATACCATACCCATTAATAATGATGTTGATTTGTGTGGGTATAATATTTTTGATGAAAACTCGATATGGAGCACTGGAGGCATGATGGAGAGCTTTGAAGCACCACCAATGGAAGTGTTGCCGCGGCCACAAGATGAGGCAATTATTGGTGGTGATCAAAGCTTGGATACTGCTTTGTTCAACATGTTGTGTCTCAATAATTATGGGTTTGAGGACTACACAACTGCTAATAATAGTGTCATTTTGCCTAGCTCTGGAGTTTATGGTGATATGGATCAACTTGCATGGTATATAGTGAACTAATTATTCAATTCAATACATGAAAAAGAACAATAACTAGTGTAGACACTATAATGTTGTGTGGATTTGTAAGTGTAATCCATGCAAAATATGGAAAAGTTTGATCACAATATTTTTTTTTTTGTTAGACCATAACTAGTATAGTCATAATTTGATAAAGTACCTCTAAAGTGTTGAAGCATATTGGAAATTTGGAACGTAGTGTCCAATTTTATGTATAGTTTATTTTTAATTTTTTTGGATCATCAAAGTTAATTATTGTAACTACGCCCATTTTGAAAACAATACATGGGCTAATGGGCTATTACACATTTATATGAACTTTAGTTCTATTTCCAATTGTAAATGAAACATTGCAAGCAATTTGGGTCGTATAGAGTATTTGATTTCTACACTGCATAACCACAAAGAGTGAAAGATAGCTCTATTAGATAGAACTACTCTCTCGATTTTAAGAGATTCTGAAATCACTTCTTATCACCCGTTCTTATAACTCCATGCTTCCTAGCACACAAAAAAATGCATAACCACAATTTAAAGGTCATGTAGCTTCTATATAAGCGAGACTCGGTTGATCCCATTTTTTTTTAGGAATTGAACCACCTCAAAACCTAACTAAGTGAACGCGATGCCAATATGCCATCAACTATGACGACATTATGGATGAGTGAGATGTCTTTACATTATTGCTAAAATGTCATTTTTTTCTTGTTGGTTAAGCAAATCTAAGAGGTTTATATGCATGAAATGACATAGAATTTTATAATTGTGGCTTGATACACAAGAAGTTTAACAATAGAGTGATGTTGCATGCGTGCTTAGCTTCTTCGAGAAATGCTTAGTTTTCTAATCTTGTGAGGATGTCTATATTATTTTGTCTACTTCAAGTTTGACAAGGTGTCAAGATTTACAATTAGCTATGTGCCTTAATGGATTTATCAGTTTGTCCACATTTTCGTTAGTTACATACTCTAAATTTTGTCTACCATTTTTTCAATTCTTTTGTATTATATTATAATAAAATATGAAAAATGTGTATTAATCATTCAATCATCTTAATATACTACCTCTAATCTGCCACGAATTATTTGCAACAATTTATATCTCATAAATTATTATTGTTGTTGCAACAAATGCGTGGCGAGGGTAGTATCATATTTTTATGAATGCTAAAATAGAAGCGACTTGTTGTGGAGTGACAATGTTGTTCTCCCATTTGCTTGTGTTGCATATCATAAAACTATTAAACTTCAAATAATATTCTTCCCTTCTAAATTTACAGTATGTTTGGATGGAAAGAAATGGATGAAAAGGAAGGGTGGGAAAGGAAGAAATGAAAATCCTTTATTTGAATAGCAACAGTGGAAGATGAGGGATTTGGGAGGAAGAGATATGGAGGAAAATCTCCACTTGAAGAAACCAATTCTTCTAAAATTGAGAAGATTTGAAAGGAAAACATAAAACTCCCTTTCACAACTAGTGCCACAGCAGTATCCATTGTCTTGTGCTACTCTACACTCTCTCTTCCCTTCTTTTTGTTGTTATCCAAATGAGGGAACTTTTTTTTCTTTTCTCCTTCCTTCCTTCCCCTCCCCTTCTTTCCCCTCCTTTTACCTCCAAAAGTTATATAGAACAAGTTGTTAGGGATTTAACTTTAATTTAACTTAAACTATATTCTTTAAATGTTTTTCAAAATATATTAAATTCATTCAAAACAAAAATACCTTTGAACCGTTCTCCTAAAATACTCTATAATAATCATTAGTTTTGCAAAATAATAATAGAATAAACTTATAAAATGACCAATATATTTTGATCATTTAGTTTAAAATATTGACAGTTGAGTTAGTAGTAAAAAATGATAATTCAAATTTATTATACTATTTCTACGTGATTACAATATATCGTAAGTTTACAAGTTATTTTAATTAAAAAAATTTAACTTAATAATCTGTTATTTTACTAACTTTATTGTTACTATCTATATTTGATGATTTTAGTTCATATAAATGCCTTTTGTATTTATAAATAAAAAAATTTCACAATTATTAAGTAAAGTGTATACATAGTATAGTTTAGAAAAAATTGACAAAAAAAAACCACCTTTAGGTGATCGGCCAGAAAAAAAAACCCACCTATATATGTTTTATTCTACAACAAACCCACATAATACCCCTATCTTCCTCTAACAGACCCTATGACTTGCAACTTGCTTTACAAGTACACTAGTGATTCGATTCCGTTTGGATTTGTTTGGTTCGCAATTTTTTTTTCCCACTTGTTTCCCTAAATGCCAGTTTCCCTTTCCCCCATCTTTCTCCCTGCTCTTCCCATCACCTCCACCTCTAAATTAATCCATCACCCTTCATCAACCTATTATATCCTCCATCTCCATCACCCCTGCCATCACCCTTCACCCATCTTACACCACCACCAATCAAAGCCACCTGTCAAACCCACAACCACCACCACCTTTCAAATCCACCGCCACCACTCAAACCCACTAGCTCCCGAATAAACCCACCAACACCCATTCAAAGTTTCAAACCCACCACCACGAAAAACATACCATTACTAATCCTCCATCTTCCTCTTCATTCCATCCCTGAACTAATTAACCCCCTCAAACCCCTTAATTTAAAAAAAAAAAAACATTCAAATTTGAAAAAAAAAAACATAAAAAAGTTGGTGGAGAGGTAGTGAAAGAGGAGATTTGTGAATGATTTTTTATTACACCCTAATTGAATCCTTCCAAAATGGCAAATGTCGCATCTAAATCGTGGCGGAAGTAGTATAATTTTTTTTTCCTTTTTTTAGATTACTACATCAAAATACATCATGTACGAGTATTATACAAAAAAAGTAATGCAGTTTAAAAGGGGCATTCCGAGAATTGAACTCGGGACCTCTCGCACCCTAAGCAAGAATCATACCACTAGACCAAATGCCCTTTGTTGTATTCAACTTTTCAAAATATTTATCTACCATTATTATAAAAACCAAAATATTCTAGAAATCCTAAATAAACAAACAAATATTCGCACATTATTTAATGTAAACCCATAAAATTATACCATCACATCCAAATCAAAAAAAAAGTGCAAAACAAAAAAAAAGACGACCATCTTTTTTCTTCATTTAATTTCATTTTTAGGGTTCTTCGTCAAAAATCCCCAATTACTATTTTCTAACAACAAAAACTCATTTAAAAAAAAAAAATAATTAATGGTGACATCAGCAATGTTCAAATTCTTGAAGCCATCTATGAGACCTCAACCTAGCGATGTTCAAGCCGCCGTTGGCTGGGGTGTCGCCGCCGCTACTGGTGGCCTTTACCTTGTTCAGGTTTTACTTTTATTTATTTATTCATTTGATTTGATTTATAGTATTTTCTGCAATTTTTTAGGGTTTTGGATTTGAATTTTATGATGTTTTCTGTAGATTTTGATCTGATATTGTTTTCGAGTGAATTTCGTTTGTGTTTGATTTTTGTAATTAGGTTTGGATTAGATCTGATTGATGTTAATCGATTTGATGTAATTGTGATTTTGTTTATTTTTTGTGTTTTATTTATTTATTTATTTTTTATTTGAGATTTTGTTAGTTTGCATCTAGAAATAGTTGGTAGGAAGAAAAGGTTAATTGCTTTTTAGTAAAGTGTTGACTGAATAATTGCGAAGAATTATACTCGGTTTTTTTGTTTAAAGAAATTATTATTAATATTTTTTTAATTATAGTACTACCTCCATTTCACGTTATTTGCAATGATTTGACATAAACTATAATGTGAAACGGGGGTAGTAATTTTTATTGTTCGAAGAAACCGTTCGGCAATATCTATAGTACTACTAAACCAAACGCTAAAAGAATAGTAGTTCATTTGATTTTGAAACGAAGTAATAAGTATCTTTGAATCAACAAATTTTTGGTGTTTAGTTGTACTCTTGCTTGGTACAACCGGTTGTACCATGGACGTCATCGAGGAATTGCAAATTGCGTAGATTGTAGGATGGGTATTTTGTGGAGCTCATATTATTAAGGGTGCTGGAATACTGTGTATGCAATTTGTGTCCTGGGTTATTTTGGGTTTTTGTTGACTTAATTAAATGAAAAGTGAGTGACAACGAAAGGTTGATTGAGGTGTGAAAAGGTAGTACCTCAGATTTCTTGCATATAAACTCGATAAATTGTCAGTTGTCTTTCCTAATGAATTGTCAGTTGGATTACCTCCAATAAGAAACAAAGGTATTAGTATTAATTGCACAGTTCATGATGAACACTTTTTAGGTGTTAGTGATTTGGGGAATTATATTTCTAAGAAATATTGGTATTGTTTTGGATAGAGAATAAATTGTTCAATTACTAGATGGGGCGGAAGGTTGGGCAACTAAGGAGCATAAGATGCTTGGTATAGTAAAATTGAGTATGTTGAGGTGGATGTTTGGTGACACATTGAAGGACAAAAAAGGAAATGTAGATATTAGGAAGAAAGTTGGAGTTGTCAATATTGAGGATAAATTACGAGAGAACCGGTTACATTGTTTTGGGCATGTGAAAAGAAGATCAAGAGATGCATTGGTTAGAAGGATAGAGGACTGGAATATCAACGATCTCCATAAAAGTAGGGGAATATTAAAGATAACTTGGATGGAAGGAGTTTGAAAGGACATGATGAGGTTGGGTTTACAACCTTATTCGGCTTTGGATGGGACTGAAGGATGGAGGATTGGAATAACAACAATCTCTATAAAGGTAGGGGAATGCTAAAGATAACTTGGAAGGAGTTTGAATGTACATGATAAGGTTGGGTTTACAACCTTATTCGGCTTTGGATGGGAGTGAGGGCTGTTTACATTTATTGTAAACAACTCGACTGGATTGATTGGAGTTAGAGTTGAACTGAAATGAAAATAGCTAAAATGAATTGTTTATGTGAGAAGGAAATTAAGAGTTGAACTGATTGGGGTAAAATTGAACTTCATTAAGCTGAAGTAAACAAACTTTCATGTGGAGAAGGGTTGTTGTGGATGACCATATAGGATGAGTATTGCTTGATGTAGTGAATCCCATCTTTTTGGGATTAATGCTTTGATTAAGATGATGGAGTGAATTTTAGTGAGTTCTTGTCAATGCTCATTTCGTGGATTTGTTTGCAAAATTTGGGACTTTAGCTGGTTTGACATTTGAAATGCTTTGATTAGTTGAACTGAGTATGTTATTCGTGGAATCGCAAGACATTTTTAGTAGCTTGTCCTTTGAGGGACCTCCTTTCAATTTTTAAGAGCATGTAGATTGTATCTTAAGGTTGCAGGAGATTTTGAGTGGATGGGAGATGGTTGGATTCTTACATTTATGTTGTATATCTAATTGGATGCTTCATTTACTGGTTTATGGGACTTCCATTCCCGTTTGACTCGTTCCCTTGAAGCTATATTGTTATGTGCTGCTCTTGTGCTTTGTTATCTCTGTCTGAATATGACTAGGCATGGCTAACACTTGAGCAGCTACATTGCATAATGTTCTAAAATACTCTTCATGTGTTTAAATTGCTATATCTGATTTGTTGGCATGATTGTTGTGAAAGAAAGATATGAGGAGTAATATACTGACCTGTAATGATTTGCAATTTATAAGGGACTGAGTCTTTTCTCATCAAATTTAAATCTGAGTTATTAAATAATGTTCCCTCCATTCCTAAATGTTTGATACGTTTGGAATCTTGACACTATTCATAAGATGGGAGAACCTTTTAAATTACTTTCAATGTATAAAACATAATATAGTCATATGGGATCTTGTTTGATTCGTCTCAATGAGTACGTTATTAATTATGATACTTTTTACGCATACACAATAAGAGATATTTAAAGTCAAACAAGTGCATTAGCATATTTGCAAGTCAAAACATATCAATCAAAAGGGAACGGAGGGAGTAGTTGATAGAAATCAGGCTATCTTTTCTTTCTGTAATTTTGATTCTTTATTGCTTTTATATACAAATTAGTGCCTTTTTTGTTGCTGTTGGGCGAAATCTTTCTGTAATTGTGTCAGAATTTGAAATTTCCATGTTGGAATGCCTCTTGAAGATAATGCCATAAACTTCTTTCAACTTTTTGAAAAGTTTGAAGCATGTTCTCGTGCATGTATATAAGTTGATGCATAGCATCTAGTTTTGTCTTTCGTTTCTTGCTAAGGTGCTAGGGGGTTTTGTATCTTTCTAAAAGGTTTATGATCCTGTATAATTTTACATTTGATGTTCATTCTAGTTTATGCTATTTTACTTTAGTATTGGCTGCTGGTGATCCATTTTTTGATTCTAATCTATATACATCGTTGAGAGTAAAATTTGGAACCTGAGCTCCTTTTAGCATTCGATGTGTTTTGGAAATCGGAACTAGGTTGAAATTGAATCTCCATTGTATATAGGCTCCATCGTTGGGCTTGTAGACAGCTTTATGCAATAATACTTGATCTCTATGATGCTCCCTATAAGGCTCTGCTCTATAGTTTGACTGATAAGGTTGTGTATTGTGTTGTTAATAGTTTTATACAGTTCTTTACCTTGTCTACTCTTTTTAAAGCTTGAATAGGATTCAAATTTCAGGGCTTCTGGCAAGATTTTAGTTAAGTGAGGAAATTCAATTACTGAACCATTTAATTGCAAATGCTTACATGTTTGTACTTGTGTCATATATCACATGAGCGAATTATATTTATAGCTAATTTAAGTTGCTGCAGTGGGATGTTTTGGTTGGTTGGACTTGATTCAGCACAATGCAATTGTGTCTGCACACTAGTGGGCAATTTTTTCCCCGAATTCTTATATTGTGGAATATAGAAATAGAATGAGTGTTTTATAATCAACTATGGGAGTTTCTTGGGAAAGAAAATAGGACAAAGTTAGGTTTCAAGATTAAATCACTGCTTTTACCTCATCCTTCTAGCAGTGTAAATGAAGCTACGAAATAATTTAAACAGGAGTACAGTTTTAATCTGTCAAGTAAGAATAAAAGTCTTACTCATAAAGAGGGTTGATCTTGGATTTTCAAATCAAATGACTTTGTGGTTCGCTTTTCCGTAGTTGTGATAATGAAGCTTTGGAAGTGCTTTATGTGTTTCAAAACTATCAAGAAAGAATGAAAGTCTTACTTGCATGGCCGTATCAGCCAAAATACTTATTAATCATAATTTGGTCATAAAGATGAAAAAGTTTGTTTTATCATTTCTTTGAAGTTATATTATTAGTTACTTTTAATGCATTGAAGTTATTAGTTCAGCATATGCCTTTGTTTACCTTTTCTGATCTTTCTTGCAGCCCTGGGGTTGGATCAAGAGAACTTTCATCGATAAGCCAGAGGAAGAACAACAATGAATGGTGTTTTGGTTTGCGTGTAATCCCCGTTGATCATCAAGAAATCGTATTCAGCCTTGTGAATCTAATAATAAGTTTTGTTTTCGCTATTTTTTAAATTCAGATTATGAGGCTCTTTTTGTCTTGAGGTTTTTCTACCCAACTTTTTGAATCAAATTTAGATGGTTACTGATGTTGATCATTTGATGTTTGCTTTCATACCTGCAATAACAACAATAACATTTTCGATTTCTTTAAAATCTGTACCTTAGTTGTATTGGAAGGGACTATTTTATCAGTTAATTTCGAGCAAGTTACATAATACCAGCAGTGTTATACTTGATACACCAATGTAAAGCCAACTTTACTAGGATTACTTTGAGAGGGGTGTGAATGTGTGATGATCAATGACGGCCGTGATTCTGTGTATGGTTCTCATTTTCTAGTCAAATACTGCACAACGATGCAACACAACTTGAAACGATAGCCATTGTGGTCCTGCTGAAAGGTCAAGTTTACACCACAAAACAATGGTCCTCGCTTCCGTCGCTAGAACTTTTATTGTTACCAGTATTCACCGATTTACATTTGCAAATTAGGAACCATCATGGAAGGGGTATCTAATTCGATATTCACATTACATCCATTGCCTGATAGCTCTACATTGTTTATCTCTACATTCTTTATATTTGTTTCGTTAAATCGTTGCATCTAATATTATGCTCTACATTTAATAGTATTCGAAATGTATTGCATATTTGCATACATGAACCAGTATTGAGTTTATCAAACTTCATTATCTCACAAGTTTTAAGTTAATACAAGCAAAACATTACCATTTACCAACAAAAATTGAAGGACAAAAAAGGTGATCTTCAGCATAAAGAGAAATAATAAGAGCTGTATTATAATTAATTTTATAAACAAGTGCAAATTATGAAGTGTAATTAGAAGCAGTGACTAATGGCATCTTTGTAATTAAATGGCCAAGTTTGGGCCATGAAAATTAAAAAATACACATTTCTTATACTCTGTTTCTAATACTCTGTTTTAGTACTAATAACAGAGTTAACTATTATCTGTTTTAGTAGTAATAACAGAGTTAACTACTATCATTATGAATTTCCTTAAGAGCTTGAAAAACCTTAGAACTCTTATCGAAAATCCGAGCCCTTCGATTATAATCAATCGGCTCTCTTCCTTCATCATCACCCATGATTGCTTCTTTCTCCAAACACTCTAGTAATTCCACCATTGTCGCGTCGCTTGCTTCACCTTTACAGTTCTTCATTTCTCTCCATTCTTTTCCTTCATATTCAATCTCTTCTAATTCTCTTTTTAACTCTATATCCACCACATAGTTGTTGGTGTTCTTCCCACACTTGATTGTTAGTGATGACCCCTGTTTTTTGTTGGGTTTTAGTGGGACCCAGTGGTGTATCAGGGGCTGTTTGGTTGTGGATAATGAGAAAATCATTGGGGAAAAATAGTTTAAGTTTTGGGTTTTGAGATTTAACATTGAATTTTCCATTTTTTGGGGGGATAATAAATTTTAAATAAATTAAAGGAAATATGAAACAGAGGATATATTTCTAGTTAGTTATAGAAGTGAAGGAAGTAGTTTTTTTTTTTTTTTAATTTGAGAGATTGTTGGAGAAGGTTGAAAGGAATTTTATAGAAGTGGTAAGAGCTTTAATATTCAGCCACGTGTTATGTGAGGTTTTGATTTTGGTATCCACGTGTTAGTCTGTGGTTTTCCAAATCTTGTGAACTGTTGAATGCTATTTGTAAACTAGTACTAAAACTAAACATCATTTTCAATTTTGTAAATTTGAACTAAACCTCAATTCTTGTAAGTTAACTGATGTACTAGATGACATAAGTCATGTATGTGATAAGCTATATTGCGTTCTATTCAACTTATTAAATTGTATCATCTAAATTTATTAAATGTATGTATGGAAAAATGAAAACTGACTTGGATGAAAGGAGTTTAAAAAGATGTGACAAATTTGAGCTTACAACGTTATTCAACTTTGGTTAGGGAATGAATAGGGAAGAAAGAAATCTAGGAATGTCTATATGAAATGAATATTGGGTTCATATAGTTGATTATCCTATTCAGATGGATTTAATTATATTGAGATGATGAAGAATTGAACAAACCACGCATACTTCAATTTAGTTGAACTGAAATGAAAGCTCTATTATCGGTTAAAAGAACTTTTTTCCAAAGTGCATAGGTTACACCAAAAATTCATTAATAGTATGCAAAAATACAAGGGTGTGAAGGACCCAAAAGAAGCTAGACTAAACTTGAGTTAAAATAGTATACAAACTATGAATTCCAGACGGATGGAGCAGCACATCACAGTCAATGAAAAGATCCTTGATGCTAAGATATAATATGACAACAGCTTAATCCTGAAAACCAATGTAGATGTTCAAAGAAAGTTCTACAAAAATTGATGAGCAAGTAATTTCCTGCTATCAGGAAAAATACCAATGGAACTCCCTAATATCACCATCATAAATACACAACTAACACAAAGATACATTATTACATTTAACATTGGCCAAGCCTCCTCTCAGCGGCTATGGCAGCAGCTACAGAAGGCGGTAAATGCGTTAAATTCTCACTTTGCTCATTATTACAATCTGGTGCTGAGGGAGATGATGGTGTAAGTGCAGGCGTAGGTTTTACTGCAAACAAGGACTCCACGTCTTTCACTGTCAAAATCTGTTGATCTCGATTCTTCATATTCCTACTGATAAAAGAATTGGTGTTCTTATTTCTGTTCAATCTGTATATGCTTTCTTCAACTGTACCCTTAACCTACTCCACCAATGTAGAAAGCAACGAAAAAAAAAAAAAAGCAAAGTCAAGGACTTGGAACTAAATAGAATATACATAGTATAACAATGCTAGTGAAACAAAGGTTTACTTTACAAAAGTTCAAAGGCCTAGGTTCTGTCATTAAAGGAAGAGGGGTGCAACACGTGTTGCCTCTTACGGTGGTTCTTTTTATATATAATGCAGAAATTTATAGATGCAGTTCCACCCACTTAACAGGAGGAATGTTGTAATTGCGTAAATTAAAGGAGACATGCTAAAAAATTATCACCAGTCAGAACACTTTGGGCGATACAATGACAAACAAATGACCTAGTAAACCATAGATAAAAAAAGACTGCCAAACAAAAATGCAGTGAAAGAATATGTATAATAGATCGAAAACACATACTAGGAACCGATGAACATGTGTTTTATGAGTCTGTCCAATTCGGTGCACTCTGCTGATTGCTTGCGCTTCAGCTGCTGGATTAAGGAGCGGCTCAACAAGAATGACATGTTTTGCTTCAAGGAGATTTAGGCCATTTGCTCCATGTTGAGTTAAAAGGAGCAACACTTGAATAAACTTAGACATTGGCTTCTGTTGGTCACTGATCATCTTATCTGTCACTTTGTCTTCTTTAAAAATGGTTAATGCAGCTTGTGATTTTTTCCTGTGGTTACAAATGACAATTAATATAGATACTCATCAATCATCATCACGACAAACAACCACCCGTTAAAGAAAAAAGTCGTAGCCTTAGCCTAGGGAAGTCTAAATTTATGTTAGCCGTCATAATAATAAAATATGACACAAAATTTTCTGAGCTTGTGAATAAGTTCATGAAAAAATTGAGGCAATTTATTCAAGTTTCCTTTTACGACTGTCGCCTTGTTTTCCTATTCAAAAGGAGCTGACAAGATCAAGTTTCCAAAGAAAACATTTTATCTGAAATGTTGGAAAACTAACAAGAAGTGTCGCAGCTTTCAATAATCTTCTCAAATAAATCACCACTTTCAATCAGATAGGAATAATTCCATGTTGGTGCTTTGTGATCTTATAATAATCCTAGGTGGTATTTAGCTTCTTACAAATGGTCCCAATATAATCTTCAAGATGCAAATACATTTTGTAAGTCATACTACCAACTTAGCCGAGTTACCTGAAAGGCTGAAAGTAGAGATTAATATAAAAAAAAAAAAATAGAAAAATACCACTCCGTTTGATAGGGGGTAAAACGTTTTTTTAGTGAAAACGATTTTTCATGGAAAACCTTGTACATTGAAAAACTCATTTTCTTGGAAATTTTCCGTTGTTTGGTTGCAAAGAAAATGATTTTCCTTTTAAGTATTTTCCATTATATTTTGGAGAAAAATGTTATCCTTCAAATTTTGGAGGAAAATGTTTTCAACAAGGTGGATATTGAAGTATCACCCCAAGTTTTACATCTTATTTTTCAGCCCAAACCAAACAATATAAAATGGGGAAAACAGTTTTCTTGAAGAACATTTTACACTCTACCAAACGAGGTCTACAAGCTTCCAATTTTCAAAATAATTGCCAATTCCCAACACCAAATGAACAAATATCAGCAACAAACCAGAAAAATATAATTAGTGAGTAGTCAAGAGGGGTTGTTACCTCCCCCCTTTCATACGAACATAGCTGATCTCATTAGCAGAAAAGGCATGCTCCAACACATCAAGCACATCATTCCAAGAGGAGAAAACAAGAACTTTAGCCTCGGGATCACTTGACTTTATCCACAAGATTCTCCTTGTAATTGCTTCAATCTTTAAAATGAGAAAATTAACATGAGCGTTACAATATTATTAGATGTATCATGTATAACAGCTAGTATAAGCACAGGAAAAACAAAAAAGGTTATGCTGCAGCAAATAGCTTTATTGTTTTTATTTAATTATTCATATTATTCTATCTTTGTGATTTAGAAAGAAAACCGATTAGCATCTCTTCATAGACGGCTAACTAAACTCATTCTAGTGGAAGATTATGCAGCAGATAGCTTATGGAAACAGACGCATAGCCATCTAAACAGCAAGAAGATTACTTTTTATCAATGTTTGGTAGGCATTAATAAATGGAAACAGATTTATGCTTTATTTTGAAGAGTGCTTCATATGAATGTCAATAGGAACTCTTGTTCATCCCCAAATTTCTCTTTTTCCCATAAATTTCCATTATCATCCAACTATTGAGTAGTTTCCCTAATAAAAATATTAAACGAAACATTTTTTGTCATTTATCGGATGGAGTTTCATTTTGATTCACAAATATATATTACTTCTGCTATTTACAACTTACACAGTGACACCTGCCTTAAGCCTGTAACAGGACAATAGTAAGGGAAAATGAGTACCTTTGTACCATATGATCCCTGGACAAGTACAGAAGCTTCCATACTTTCACTCCTCTCAACTGAAGACTCATTCCGACTATCATCAGCAAAGGCAATGCTGTCTATGTCTGACTGTTGTCGGCAAGTAGGGCAAAGCACCCAATTATTTTGCAGCTTCCCGTTTGGACCCATCTTTCGCTCAGTTATTGCAAATAAACCTGCACAATATTACAAGCAACACAAAAGTTGTGAACACTGGATCCATGATTGGAATTCACTGACATATCTTTTAACACCTGGGGAAAAAAAAGGTGAATACTATTTTTGGGAGAGAGTGCGACTATATTTTGCATGATAAAACTCCAGTCGTTTTACACTGACACTCACTTTTTGGCTCATTCAAAAATAAAAGTATGGGTAGGGATGTCAACAAGCCAACTCGTGAACAAACTCGGCCAAAGCTTGGTCAAAACTCGTTTGCATATAAATAAATGAGTCTAAACAAAATTTTCAAAACTGATTAATAAACATACTTTACTCGAACAACGTATTTGTCTTGTTAAAGCTCGTGAACAGCTCGTTCAAGTTTATTTATAAGCTCGTTCATAACTCTTTAACAGCTCGCATTTTTGAATGGCCTTTACATTTTTTTAGGAAATATAATTCATTTATTGTGATTATCACAAAATAAGCTAAATTTTAGATTAGAAAATATATAGCTAATCTATATATCCCCTTGAATAGTTAATTACCCTAACAATAAGCAATAAGATGATTAAAAAGAATTTCTAAGGCTCGTTTATTTATAAGTTTAATTACTCATAAGTTTGACTGGAGCTTGAGCTCGAAAAGTAAACAAGCCGAGCTCGAACAATGAAAATTTACACGAGCCAAGCTCGAACAGGAAGTTCGAAAGCCAAGTTATGTTATGATCAAGTTCGGCTCGAGCTCTATTACTATTTTTATCAAACTTAACTCGAACAAGTTATTACTCGGCTCGGTTTGTTGACATCCCTAGGTATGAGCAAACCTAAGTAACAGTAGTTTTTATTTCACCAATTTCCCTACAAAGCACAATCCAAACAAGCAAATTGATATGTGGACTTCAAAATACGCTTCATCAAGTTTTATGGCCTATAACAGCTCAAAACCGACTTTCAAGTAATACAGATGTTGGTTTGTCAAGCAACGTGATTATACAACACTATAAAGTAAAAACTTACATTTGCAGCAAGTTACATGTCCACACTGAAACACCATCTTTTGAGTTTGAAGGACTTCTTGACACACAGGACACATGTACTCGGCCACTCTGATATTGTTTGCATTTTCTGAAAGAGAATCTTGACTGGCAGCTTCCTCTTTACCTGTTTCTGTTTTATGTTTTACTAGTCCCTGAAAAAAGAATCGACTTATTATAAACCACTTCATAAAGTCTTAAAAGGTACAATGATAACTTCAAAAAAGAGGAGCCTCATGTCTAAAATTACAAAATTGTTCACTTTGCATTAAAATTGAAACAAAAGGAGATGAGCTGCTCCACTTTGTTGTTGTTCAAGGAAAATCATTAACTAGATTCAAAACATATCATGTGACAAGTTGTTATTTAGAATAGATATTTTTACTGATTCTCAAGCTGCACTTATTTTAAGGCAGATTATTAAACAAATCGTGCAAGATACTTGATCAAAATCTGTTGACCCGGTGGAAAGGCTTGGGTGCTCAAAATTGCTTACGGTAAATGCAATGTTTCTGTTTTTTTGCAAAAAATTAATATTAAGGTCAAATACAAAAATGAATAATAAGAAAAAAAAAGTAGTGATTTTGTGTTGGACGAAGGGGGAAAAGGCAGTCCTACAACACACTAAAGTTCCAATGTTCCATTGTGAAGCAAAGATAATTTTTTTTTTTACATATAAGAAAAAAAAAACAAACAAAAAAAACTCAATTTTATCAAGATTTGATAGAATATATATATCTTCCTTTGTAACATACATATGCTGTATACTTGTATGATTTCTTTTTAAAAAAACAGAAAAAGAAAACTATGTTATTTGATAGATAGCTATAGGTAGTCAATGATTTCCCTAATCTTTGGCGAAATTTGTAGCCATAATGGCTACTTACGTCTGGTCCAAAACACTTGCATCAAAGGAGGTTGCGAGTACCATGTACAGATAAGCCAATCGGTTGATTTACTCATTATTTGCACCAATATGTATAGAGGTAATCTTTCAATCTTATGGTTACAATTTAGGCCGAAATTCGGGAATTTATGATTTTAATAGTGGTCCCCTATAATCATTTTTGGTAAACTGCAATTTTTTTGAAATGTCCCAGAGTGGAAATGTTGCAATCTTGGAATGAAAAGGGTATACAGAATATACATATACTACCTCAGTTCCAATTTATTTGCAACAGTTGCCAAAACTGTGGACGCTACAAGCAATTTGCAACAAATGTTTCCTTTTCGTTTTTTTAGTTGTCATTTTCGCTCCATCTCTTTCCTAATCACATACAACTTTAATTTTCTCTCCATTTACCACTCACAATCAAACTTTGCTGAGATGTTGGTGAATGTCACAGCGTTGCAAATAAAATGGAATGGAGGTAGTAGACTAGTATTTGTTTACAAGGAATATTTCCATATACTATCAAAGATCAAACTCATACCTGCAGATATCGAAGTTTTCCTCTTATTCGTGATAATGCTGCCATTGACACAAACTTTTCACTAGAATTTTCCACGCTAGCAATATCGAGATCCTCTGGGCATAAAGCATCAATTGAATTGTCATCCTCACTGTCTTTCAAGCGTAATCTTGAAGTCGCCATTTTAATTTCATCATGTGCACGAAGGATTTGGGCTTGAACAATAGCCAATGATCTTGCTTGAGCATATTCCTTTTTCATTACCTAAATTAGAGAAGATAGATCATTACAATGATACATATAGCACACAAAACTCAAAAGAACTGCTCAAGGCAATACAAAAACTCGGCAACCACAGAACTTGCAAAGAAAGCAACGAGAACATCAGTATACCACATGAAAATGCTTTGGAACAGCTTCAAAAAAAGGTATCTACTAGGCCATACCTCAAAGAGTCCCAGATGTCTATTGGCCGCTGATAAATCTTCTTTCCCTAGATGTGGCTTGGAATAGCTCCTTATAACACCAAGGATTATCTCAAGGCCAGAGGAAACTCTTGAATCCTACAAAACAATTTATCAAGAGAAAGGTTCGCCAACAAACTTATAAGGTTTAATCACTCCGTTGTATCAAATCCATTGTCTCTCATGGAAGCTCACAATGTATGAAAGCTTCCAAAACACCAGAGTTAACAAATCTTAAGTTCTTAACACATGTATAAGCAGTAAACTAATAGTCGTTTACCTAGTTTTGATCATGTGCAATACATGGAATGCTAGCCATGCAAAGTAGATAGAGTTGAAATGACTATTAGAGCCTGTTTTCTTCAGCTTAATTTCATTTCAGTTCAGTTCACCTCATCTCAGCTCACTTTAGCTCCAATTAGCTCAGCTCAGCTCAATTCAGCTCTTCTTTTATTTTACTAGTTTATTTTCTTTCTAATATTATTAGTTCATAATATACTATTTTATTCATATACTACGTATATTATTTCGTTCATAATATTATTTTGTTGATACTTCGTAACATTTTTTTTCATAATAAAATCATTATTTTATACTTGGCTTTATATTTTCATAATGTTATTAGTGCTCATAATATATTTTTGAAACATTAATTTTTTTTGTTTCACATATATATTTATTAGATTATAATTTTCACAAAAAAAATATTATGAAACTTATCATTTAGGAAATGAAACAAAAATATAAGTAGATTATCATTCGCACAAATATGAAAATGCCACATAAGTGGATTACCATTCACAAAAATATGAAACTACTACATACGAAAATGTGTTAGTGAATTTTGTTTCGTAAAACATAAACTACCAATAACGAAATATTTTATATCAAAATTATTACTAAAAATCATCAGTCCACAATCATAGTAATCCATAAAACTCATAGTTAAAAATTACTAATCCATACTAAAATCTTTTAGTTCAGTTCAGTTTAGCTCCAATCAGTTCAGTAATGTAAACATGCCCTTACTCTCTTTATTGTGCCATAACTTTGAGTTACTTTTCGTTTACAGTAAAAAAAATTTAGTTTAGAGGACACTAATTACACCTAGTTGTGAGTGCATTGCTTGAAATGATATATATCTATATCAATAGTTTGTTTCTACTCCTTCAGACCATCCATTCTGATAGTTGCTTTGCTTCCTTTCTCTTGGTTAAAGTTTCACTTTGACCACCTTTTTCTATCCATTGTTTCTTTATCCTCCCTGCATATTCTAATAGTTATTCTGCCTTTTTTATACTTCTTGTATACTACAACATTAAGGGAGCACACACACACACAAAAGAAGGAAAAGGAAAACATGGGATGATAAGCTCACCATGTACATTTTCGCCCTTTTATTTTTGCCTACAATGTCGACACTTGATGTCGACGTGTGTTTCTTTGATTCTTGCTTCAGTTTCAAGTAAATCTGACTCCCCTCCGGTGTTGCCTTCTGTAGTTCTTCTGCTTCCTCAGTGGACGAGATTACTCTTCCATTTTTCGCCCTTCTGAGAAATAGCCTACCCTCATAAGCCTAAGACATGGAAGATATAATTAGAAACATGTAAAGTGAAGTTCTATCACATATACTAGTGAATTCCCTTGGTCAACATATACCTGGAATGACTTGTCCAATTCACAGTGAACACATAAACGACCATCTGTATTCGCATCATAACAATTCGAGCAGTACCGTACACGTTCAATGTCTTCATCACTTGGATTTTCCATTGCCCGATCAATTTCCAACAGTTGATCTAATAATTTCTTTCGAGAAGCATCCAACAAGTCTAAGCCACTTTGGATGAAAATTTTAAGTGCGTTCACACTCTGAAAACTGGCAAGTGATAAAAAAAAATTATTAATTTCAAACAATAATAGTTCAAAGAACTAGAAGGAGCGATCAATTTTCAAGATTCCAGGATCATTACAAAGCCAGAGGTTATTTGACTTATTGGCTTATCATTCAGAATGAAAACAAGCGGCGACTTCATAAAAACGTATATAGAATGCAAAAACTAAGATTCAACTCAAACAAACTGAATGAAAAGACTAAGAATTACAACCAACCCTGAGGCAATAGTTGCTGATTTTGTCTTTTCTAAAACAGCATTTTCGATCCTCTTTGACAACTCATTAACTGCCTCTTTGTCGTGTTCAATTTGTTGGAGGGCTTCCAGCCACCAAATGCTGTTCTTATTCTCTTTGTTGTTATAAAAGTCACAAACCTTTAGAAAGCAATAAAATATAGGTAGTTAAGTAGTTTTTAATACAAAACACAAGGCAATATGCTCCCACCACATACACAGTTAAACAAAATAAAGATCATCTCAATAGTATAAAGCAAAAAAGGTGAAATTGTTATTGTTTTACCTACTAGTTCTTAGTTTTCAAGATAAGCCTGATTAGTAGAAGAAGACATATTTTAAAGTTCTAATACAAATAATATCAAGACTTTCAAGCATGAAATATCAAAAACTAAAACTTGACTGACTCCAAACGGCACGAGGGTAAACAAAAATAACTATTGCATCAGCTTACTTTGATAAAAGACTTCAAATATTAACATAATAAATTGGCTACTATTCATGAAAAGCTATTCCATTTGTGAAGCAAGAGAGTGAGACAACAGCTGGATCACATGCTTTCCTAACACATAAACTGCTCAATGAAAAATGTACCTAATATGGATATTATGACCATTTCTGAAAACACAATGCGGCAGTGGTAATGTGAAACAAGATAAGAATATTAAAAACAACAGATTATAGTCAAGAAATTGTTGGAAGAGGAAGAGATTAAGATCAGTGTCACGAATGACCAGCTTTTTACCAAAAAAAAAAAATATGAAATCATTAGAACATGTTTTATAGGCATAATCCCTAAACAGAGAAATATTCTAAATACTCATTTCACACACTAGTATGCATAATGTAATGCAACTAACAAGTAGCATAGAGAGACATGGGTTTGTATGCAAGAAATCATTCTAAAATCTATTTAAGAAGCAACAAAAACAAAGCCTTAGTCCCAAATTAAAATTGGGGTCGGCTAGACATGAATCAATAGGAATTGCAAAAGTTATCTACAGAAATCCACTTCCTCTAATCTTCTCTATTTGACACTAAATTTTCTTCAAGCCCCAATACCCTCATATCTCCACTACCAACCCTTATCCAAGTTTGCTTTGGTCTTCCTTTACCTGTCCTCTGTCCCTCTTATTGCTACCCTTCCAACCTCCTTATCGGAGCGTTACTCGGTCTTTGTCTTATATGACAAACCATCTTAGACGATTTTCTCTCATTTTATCTTCAATAGAAGCAACCCCTAACTTCCTCCTAATTAACTCATTCCATATTTTGCCCTTTCTTGTATGCCCACACATCCAATGTAGTATACGCATTTCTGCCACACTCATCTTATGAAGGTGGCAGTATTTCAAAGCCCAACATTCGGTTTCGTAAAGCAATGTTGGTCTAATGGTTGATTATGTGGTCCACATCTCCGTCCTACTCACCGTCTTTTTGGATAATGGATCCTAAATGCTGAAAGAAATCAGAACATTGGACACTCTTTCCATCCAAACAGGATGGTTCCCCTTGGTGCATTATGTTTGCGAATAATATTACATTGGTCGATAAATCGAAAGAAGCATTGGAAAGCAAGGTGGAATTGTGGCGAAGAATGTTGGAATCACGAAGCTATAAGTTGACTAGAAGTAAGATGATATATATGGAATATGTATCCAGTGGGACAAGAAACCGGACGACATGTTCATGTTACATCTGACCGATCTGAAGACTTTAAGCATGCCATGACAAGCAATATATGCTATAAAATAGTTGAACCATAGAAAGAAGCTGAATTCTTAAAAAATGACAAAATCACAAAAATATAAAAAAAAAAAAAAAAAAGAAAAAAAAAACACTATACCTGCATATATGACTTCTGGAACTCTTGTTGAGCTTGTAATAACTTTCCGTAGAATCCAGACAAGTATTTTCGTTTTATACCCTCACATATATCAATCAAGCTTTCAACACTTGAGGTATGTGCTGCATGAGGCACTATAAAACATTCATTATCACCTTTTGAGCCATCTATTGAAGTTTTGCATTTCACTTCAGAGGGTTTGTCACTATCCCCAGCCCTCTCCAAGCTATCCTCTACAGTACTGATTTGTTCATTCTTTATGTGATCACGACATGCAGTGATACCAATAATTTCAGAAGGATTCTCTTCAGGAATCCTATTTAGCTCACAAATTGATACTTGCTGGATAGAGTTCGAAGCTGACTTGAGAACCTCAGCAAGATTATGATGTATGTGAAGATTTGACAAAGGGTCCACGCGGAAGTCTTCAGAATTTTCTTTAGCTACAGCTAATGCTTCTTTGTACAAAGATGCTGCGTTAGATGATTCATCTCGGATGATCGCTATACCCGCAAGACCATTCAATGACGAAACTACTTTTCTTAATGCTTCCTCTCCCTCAAACTTAGTCTTACTTATAAGAACCTATAAGATTTAAGCCAAAAAAAAAAAAATCAAAAGATGAAATAGAGCTCATCAGCTTAATGTCCAGCCTGCAAATGAGAATTCTGAATGAGTACACACAGATAATATTTCATCCATGGTCATGGGAGAACGTTGGATAGAACGCAGTCCAGACCCTCCCACTTGAGGGTGGCAGCATGCTTGACGAAGCTTTAGAAGTGAATTCATCAGCTTTTCAGCTTCCAAATGGATCCTAGAAGGGTTAGATACCAGTGACAATGAGCCTGAAAGAAAGATTAGTTGTCAAAGAGTGATTTTTCCACACAATATAGATGGGTCATGGGTGAAAGCCAGATTGCAAGCTTCATAGGGAAATTAAAAAAAAAAAAAACTCTCTAAACCTAAGCAATCTCTATCATGAATATTACCTTTACTCTGTTGAAGAACTTCCTGAGCGAATTTCACACAAGTTTCATATTGCCTCTGGTAGAAGTGCTCTTCAACTGCAGAGAAAGAAAGCCAGGAAATTTGCTCTTCCTGTGAAGGAAGCTCAAGCTNAAAAAAAAAAAAAAAAAAAAAAAAAGAAAAAAAAAACACTATACCTGCATATATGACTTCTGGAACTCTTGTTGAGCTTGTAATAACTTTCCGTAGAATCCAGACAAGTATTTTCGTTTTATACCCTCACATATATCAATCAAGCTTTCAACACTTGAGGTATGTGCTGCATGAGGCACTATAAAACATTCATTATCACCTTTTGAGCCATCTATTGAAGTTTTGCATTTCACTTCAGAGGGTTTGTCACTATCCCCAGCCCTCTCCAAGCTATCCTCTACAGTACTGATTTGTTCATTCTTTATGTGATCACGACATGCAGTGATACCAATAATTTCAGAAGGATTCTCTTCAGGAATCCTATTTAGCTCACAAATTGATACTTGCTGGATAGAGTTCGAAGCTGACTTGAGAACCTCAGCAAGATTATGATGTATGTGAAGATTTGACAAAGGGTCCACGCGGAAGTCTTCAGAATTTTCTTTAGCTACAGCTAATGCTTCTTTGTACAAAGATGCTGCGTTAGATGATTCATCTCGGATGATCGCTATACCCGCAAGACCATTCAATGACGAAACTACTTTTCTTAATGCTTCCTCTCCCTCAAACTTAGTCTTACTTATAAGAACCTATAAGATTTAAGCCAAAAAAAAAAAAATCAAAAGATGAAATAGAGCTCATCAGCTTAATGTCCAGCCTGCAAATGAGAATTCTGAATGAGTACACACAGATAATATTTCATCCATGGTCATGGGAGAACGTTGGATAGAACGCAGTCCAGACCCTCCCACTTGAGGGTGGCAGCATGCTTGACGAAGCTTTAGAAGTGAATTCATCAGCTTTTCAGCTTCCAAATGGATCCTAGAAGGGTTAGATACCAGTGACAATGAGCCTGAAAGAAAGATTAGTTGTCAAAGAGTGATTTTTCCACACAATATAGATGGGTCATGGGTGAAAGCCAGATTGCAAGCTTCATAGGGAAATTAAAAAAAAAAAAAACTCTCTAAACCTAAGCAATCTCTATCATGAATATTACCTTTACTCTGTTGAAGAACTTCCTGAGCGAATTTCACACAAGTTTCATATTGCCTCTGGTAGAAGTGCTCTTCAACTGCAGAGAAAGAAAGCCAGGAAATTTGCTCTTCCTGTGAAGGAAGCTCAAGCTCATCTGTAACGTGTGATTTTGAGGAACGCCACATCAATTGTCTGAATAAACGATGTGTGAATGTCATAGCATTTACATCCTTCCGCTGCAAAGTAAGATGTAAGTTCAATATAATTAAAAGAGACATCACAAACAATAACATTGAAATTTAAAAGAAATAGAATAAGCTTAAGTAATAATGTAGCCCCCAAGCCCTATTGGTACCTAAACAAGTTGTTTCAGTTTGAAAATTATCCTTTACACCCCATTTTCTACGTATTATTTAGCAGTTTAATTTTTTTAATGATCAAGGATATTGTAAGCCACTTCCTGATAGAGGTAGGTATATAAGAGCATTCATTCAATTGAATAGATAAGGCAGCATAGTTCAATTTCTAACCCTGACCCACACCAAGTGGAAGCTTTTATAATATTACCATATCAGAGTTTTGATGTTCTTTACAAGAAACCACGCTGTTATATAATAGAAACGAAAGATGAAGAATGTCACAATCTGATGCCATATGTGACAACTCTGTCTCTCATTTTTCATTCTTTTTCATGTCGTGAGTGGTGGGAGAAGGGAAATAAAGCACTTCCAAACCTATTTATAAGTTTATATCGCTGCGAGACACATCATAGCCATCAAGTTGTCTAGGGATAATACTTATGAGTCATACCAAGAATGTCCCTAAGCCAATTGCATTGGAAAATAGGAAAAGTATGTAAGTTGATTGATGGTGCAGTTATATGTGCTATGGAGACATGGAGATGTTTAGACATGTACATGGAGACATGGGAAAGTGATTGAATATACGGACTAGATTGAAGAAACAACATGTATTTAAAACAACTACATAACACAAATCAGAAGCCATTCATCTTATGACACACATAACTGCAAGTGGGCTTTGTTTTGGCGCTTTATTTGGCTTTTATTTCAAGCATTTGGCGGGAAAGCTTACATGATAACTCTTAGTCTTAGCGGCAGCTCCGTCCTCCAAAAAAACCAAATACCCCCCTGCGCGATTTCTTCTTTCTCTTACGAATCGGAAATACAAGAGTACTAGTGTACTACGCAGGTGATAGAGTATCACATGATTTTCAGACTTATAGAAGGCTAGTAGCAAGGTACCTGGAGGGCCATTACAAAAAAAGGTATATCGTCTTGCAAAGTGACAACTATGAGAAGACATTTGTGATGAATAAAATCACCATGATGACTACACCAGGGATCACTAAGTCATCTCCTATTTACAACAATGTAGTTGAAATTAACATTGTATATCCATGATAAGAAACTATAATGTATGTTGTTTGCTGATGATATTGCATCAGTGGATTAGACTCGAAAAAATGTTAAAATACTGAGGATTTAGGCTCATTTTTCCAAAAATACAGTGTCAACCAATTAGAAGGAATCAGACAAAAATGTTGTGGCATTTGATGTTAAGGTTGTAACCTATGTAACTACTCTAATTACCTTGGATCGACTAATTCTTAGAATAAACCGAGATAATAACCTTGCATAAGTTAAAATAGCTTAACTGGAGATTTGGGTTATTGTCTGGCTGTCGCATATTCTTGAGCTTACAGGAAAACTCTATAGGATGGTTTAAATTCCTGTGCTTGGGAACAAACTGTACTTGAGTAGGATCGCATTAAGAAGATGAAGTGGAAAAGGTTAAGAATATAACTTGGTATGAAGATATTCAGATGAAGGTGAGAGTCATCAGAGACTGAGAATAAGAAAGGGGAACATGTCTACAAAATTTTGACCATGTGTGATGTTAATTAGGATCTGCCAAAAGAGGAGAAAAAAACGGCTTGTACGGTAAGTTCAAAAAAAGGGTCTCAAAGACGCATAGCATGAGATAGAAGTGAATGAAGGATGGGGACCCTTGAGAGCAGAAACAGAAGATAATTTGTTGATTCATGTAATCGACCCCGTGTATAAGAATTAAAGCTTTGATGATTAAAATTGTTGCTTTTAAAGTTGTTCGGGGATTTTGATTCAATAAGATTGGATCTTATATTGATGTTGAGAAAAATACCCCTTACTGAAAGACGAGAGCAGAAAATTGAGCTCCATTCTTGAAAACAGTGCAACAATATTTTCTTAATGTGACACCAGCACTTTCAATATTTCAAAATGAGAATAAGCCACTAAACTAATTACAGCAAAGCAGAGCTTTTTGAAGAACTTGTATGAAGAGATTTAAGATACAACCTATTACGAAGTACAAATCTTAAACACTCCATATGCAGTAGTAACTCAAAGGTAAGTAACAAGAAATGATTAAGAAACATGAAGTATGAACCTTATTCTTACAGTACCATTAGACCCATTATAAAAGAAACTGAACAAAGGCAAATGATTTTAATGTGTCAATCTACCAATTTCTCACTCTCTTCCATACACCTGCAAGTCATAAAGGAACAAGAAAAAAAAGTATAACCCAATAGTCCACCAGTATCTCCCATGATACAGAACACTACTAGATATATTATTCAGAATTTCATCAAATTGAGTATGTAGAGTACAGAAAACCTCATACCTCATATGGTTCTCGTATAACATCAGCCCACCACCTAGACAAATCAAAGGGACTTGCTTTAAGGAATCTGAGGAGACCAAATAAGTCATCAAGTTTCTTTTGGATAGGAGTTCCTGTAATACACCAACGAAGCCTTGCATGTAAACGCAGTGCCATCTCTGCTGCTGCAGCAACATTACTCTCTACCATCTGAGCCTCATCTAAGCATATTCTCCACCAGTATACTCTAGTCAGAAGGGTTGGAACCACAGGATACCTGTAAAGTTGCAGAATTTGGTAAAATGCTTGTTAAAAAAAGCCCAACATCCATCCTCAGCTCCAAATTAGGCAATGTCTTGCCAACAGAATAAATGAGCTACATCACCACATAAGACAGCTTCTTCTCCAGCAAGGGTGGAAAAGAGACGGACAGCCTCAATACAATAAGACAGAAATACAAGATATTACCTCTCGAAAAGTTAGCAGAAGTAGTAAACATTTTCTCACGTCTTTCTCACCCTCCCCCATGGAATATTCTAACCCAACTAATATGTAAATCCTATAAAAATAATTCTCTAACCGTGTGTTTGGATTGAAGGAGATGAGAGAAAAGGGTGGGAAGGGAAAAGCAGGGATGAAGTTTCCTTCATTTGGATACCAAATAAGGAATGAAGAGAATTGGACGGGGAGAGAAATGGAGGGATTCTATTGTAAGAAATTGATCACTCTAATAATTGCAGGGATGGAGTTTCCTTCATTTGAATACCAAATAAGGAATGAAGAGAATTGGAGGGGAGAGAAATGGAGGGAATTTATTGTAAGAAATTGATCACTCCAATAATTGAGAGATTTGGAAGGAAAACTCATCATTTTCCCCTCCCCTTTCTTTCCTTTCCCTCCCCTTCATCACCCTTCCCTTCTTTTCCCTCTCACTTGGTTATCCAAACAAACTACAAAAGATGATATGAAGCAACAAAGTAAGATGGGAAGGTAGCTACAGCAGGATCATAAGAAACTGTATTGAATGGTCTGCACAACAGAAAACTACCAAATACAGAACTTGCCCAAAACCTAGGAGACAGTTTACAAGGCTTGAAAAAAGCACACAGCTTTAACCATCCTCCTTAAATGTCTACAAAGGCCATGCAATTAGAACAAACTTTCAATTAAAAAATTAATTAAAACAATATTGCCAATTTGACAGAAAATGGTATAGACGAAACCTTTTCTGATATCTCATTAAGCGACGATCCCCGTCATGCCTCTCTGAGTCATGTGACAGATCATCTCTCAATACATCATATGTTGTTAACACAATGTCAGCAAAGACTAGTTCCTTGATATCCACTGCAGCGGAATTCGAAAGTGAAACTTCTCTCACACCTTCATAGATAAAAACTTTCAAGGACCCTGGATTTGTATGACTAAGAGATGGTAAACAATCAGTAACATACTAAGAACAAATGAAACCTCGGTTAAATATAGCTTGAGATTAAAAAGAAAGAACAGAAGAAATAAAAGTTCAGTTTCAAAAGTGTTGTTATGCAAACATAAAAAAAGACAAGAATGATGCATCAGTTTTAATGGAAAGTTTGTGTTTGTTGGAAGAGTATAAAACAACAACAACAAAGCCCTAATCCCAAAATAATTTGGCTTCAGCTAAACATGAATTAATTAGAAGAATCGCAAAAGTTATCTGCATAAATCCTCTTCCTCCATTCTTCCTTGTTTAACACCATTTTCTCTTCACTTCAATAGCCTCATATCATCAACCATCACCCTCATCCTACTTTGCTCCAGTCTTCCTCTACCTCTCCAAGTCTCACTTGCCCATCCTTTTGCCACTCTTCTAGCCTTCTGACTTACTAGGTCTCCTTCCTATTTGACCAAACCATCTTACTCAATCTTCATCTTATCCTCAATAAATGTAACTCTTACCATCTTCTTAACATATTCAATCCTTTCTTGTATGTCCACTAATCCAATGTAGCATATGCACCTCTGCTGTGCTACATTTATTTTATGAACATGATAATTTTTGAAAGCCCAGCATTCTGTCCTACATAGTAGTGCCAGTCTAATAGTTGTACGGCAAATTTTTCCTTCAATCTATAAGGCATAACCTGATCACATAGGAACTTGGAAACTCTCTACCACTTCAACCAACCTATTGATCCTATGGGCAACATCACCATCCAATTCAGTAATTCACCATCCTCCCGAATTTCCAAAACCCCCATCCTCACGCCCTAAAAAAAAAATAAAAAAGGGTGGTCTGCAATTCAACCAATTTCATGGATGTAGATAACATTTAAAAAACTAAAGCAGATGGAAAGAACAGTAGTTCATACCGAAGTATTTCAGCATGCCACTGAGGCAGTATCGGAGCAGGGCATATAATTAGGGTTGCTCCAGATTCAATCGGAGATGTAGTAGCTTGCATCAATTGTAAGCAAATTGGGCAGTTATACACTCCATTCACCATGACTATATCAGCATCATTTTTCTTCCTTTTTTTTTTGTTACGTTGTCCCATAGAAGCTACCATACCTCTGTTTCCGTCTTCAGGAGGTGAATAACCAACACAGTCTGCATGCTGCCATGAATCACAGGCATCACACTGTACCCACAATCCTTCATATTTGTAACTTTCACTCAGTGCACCACATACACATTCAACACGCTCTCTCTTCGGTCTTTTAAGCCTGGTTTTCTCCATTTCAGTACCGTCTGATTTATTTTCTGAACTGATGAGTTCAGATGATGACTTGCGATGAGAAAATACACATGCAAGAAGCTCAACAGTTTTCCCTAAGCCCATCTCATCTGCAAAATTTTACAAATCGTAATAAGCAAACCAGAGAAAAACAAACTACACATGGATATTTGTTGGGGTACTGATTTGTTACAAGCGTGTGATATTAGTAGGAGGAATACTGAAATAGATATCAGCGCACAAGTTATATCTGTGCACAAGTTATCTAACTTATTGATTAACTCTTGGTGCCTTTAAACTGCTTTGTCTTCTACATTAGCAAAAATTTGAAACATAAACAGTATATTATATATATATAGGAGCTATTATAACATGCACAATGATTCTAACATAGATTTATTACAAAAATGCTGACAATACTATCAGAATCCTATAAAGCTTGCAATGTGTATATTCCTTTTTCACAATCATTTGGTGAATTTGATGACAAAACCCTCCATATTACCCAAAAAAAAAAAAAAAAAAAAAAAAAAAAAAACAGAGGAAGTATGAAACTGGAAAAATTATAATAAAGTTACAGCATCAATTTGGACCAACGTACCTAACTACAATCTATGGTATACATATATTAATTGATCACAAAATGCAGTATCTAAAGTATTCTTCCACAGTTTTAAACCTTCCCTGTTTAGCAATTATAAACTACCCTGATGGAGATATCAATAAGGTATAAAAACAAAGCAAGGACTCTTACCAGCAAGTATACCGCCAAAGACATAAGGAGGGGGGATCTCTTCACACATGGAAACATTCCCACTAGCAAAAGAAAGGTGGCAGAATAAGAGAAGGGCCAAAGTCAAGACTCAACTGATAGAGAGAAACCAATGGATGGAATTTTAGCTCTTCTAGGCAAGAGATGAACAAGAAAATAAATATAACAAAATGCATACGCATACATATTAATAGAGAAACCCAATATTACAAGCTTATGTTAATCTCAACAAGTCAATCTTACCACAAATCTGATTTTAAGAAACCACACATATCGACAAGACTTTGAACATTGCTGTTGACGAGTAGAAAGATAACCAGATATGCCTTGTAAGAATAAAGAGCCATAAGCTACAGTAAACAATTAAGAAATTATCTTAATCATTGGATTGCATTCATCCAACAACTCTCCTTTTCTCTGTGTCAACAATTGCATNTGTCAACAATGGCACAACATAACTGTTGGAAACTTATGTATATGACAAGTATATCTAAGAGTAGAAATTTTGAATATATGACAGGTTTACTTGTGAGCTACTTTGTTCTGCTTACACTTGTGTTTAATCCACTTCTAGTTGTTTTTTATTGGTCTACTTTATGACATTTTCAAGGTTTTTTTCTATAACTCTATGCACTTTAAGGTGCCTACTTTTATCTTCATTTAAAATAAATAAATAAATATAACCTATCTCTATTCAATAAAAATAACAGAGATACGCCTGCTTTTGTCTTCAAGATTGTCCTAACTGCCGAAGGATCAAGCTTATGAGTCACACTATGAAGTTGTGGGAAAGGGTGATACATAACAAGTTATGGGCATGCACAAGCATCTCCAAAAACCAATTCAAGTTTATGCTCGAGAGATCCACTATGGAAGCAATTCATTTGTTAACACAAATCATGGAGTTCTATAGGACGTGGAAGAAAGATCTCCATATGGTCTTCATTGATTTTAAGTAGGGGTGAAACTAATTCGGTTTAAAACCGAAAACCACACCGCACCAAACCATTTTTAAATTATGGTTCGGTCTTTTTGTAATTCTGGTGCGGTTTGGAGCGAAATTTTTTAAAAAATCGGTGTTCGGTTTGGAGTTGGTGCGGAGAACTAGAAACCAAACTCCAAACCGTACACCAAACCGTATAGAAGCTTAAATTATATCAAGGGCTTAAGGCCCAAAAATGAATAAAACCCTAAAAATATAAATGGAGTTAGTGACTCTATTTCAATCTCCTTTGGACTCTCTTTAAATCTCATGTTCCTTATGTTCTTCATTTTTCGCCATTTGTAGTTCTTTCTTTTTTAATTTCGTTCTTCATTCCTTCTTTTACTTTCTCTAGCTAAATACCTCAATCCCCCAAAGTCACTATTCTTTTTCATTATTTGTTCTACAGTCCTTGTTCTTTTGCGTCATTTCTTTCACTCCTTAACACATCGATCTTCAATCAATTGATTCAACACTTATCTAGTATTAATGAAATTTTAAACTAACTAACTTGGTGTTATTTTAAAGAATGATATAAACTACTACCAGTAGCCCTAATATTTAACTTTTCTTTGTTTCTAATTTATTATTGTGGAACATAAATTTTGAACTAGTTTGAACGTAAGGCATTACACCAAGATTCAAGATCGAATTTTCTAGATTTCTGGTAAACAATTAAGTATGACTAGAAATTCGGTTTGGTTTGGATCCAAAACCCAAACACCGAATTTTTTTGGTCTGGTTTGGTTTGGACTGAAATTTAGATTGGTTTGGATTGGAGTAGAAATTCATAAACCGAAATAATATGGTTTGGATTTGGAGTTTGCTATAATCCAAACCGTACACCGAACTTTCACCCCTAATCTAAAGAAGGCGAATGACAAGGTTCCAAGATATGTACTTTGGTAGGCAATGATGAGGAAAGGTATCCAACACCGGTATATTGACCTTGTCAAGGATATGTATCGGGATGTGTCCACAAATGTAAGGACTTGTGGTGGATTGACAAAAGGCTTCCCAATAACAATTGGGTTGCATCAAGGATCGGTGTTAAGCCCTTTTCTTTTTGTGATGTTTATAGATGAAGTAACAAGGTCGATCCAAGATGAGGTACTAAGAGACATGTTATTTCCAGATGATATCGTATAGGTGGATAAAACTAAAGATGGGTTTAATGCCAAAGTAAAGAAATGGAGAGAAAGGTTGGAGTCTAGAGGGTTTAAGCTAAGTTAGAGTAGACAGAGTATATGGAATGTCGCTTTGGTACGCAGAGTGGGGCAATTGATGCTATGGTGAAGTTGGACCGGGAAGTTATAGATTGGGTCATTTATTCAAAAGAGTGGTGATATTGACCACAATGTGGCTCACAGGATTAAGTCAGGGTGGTTTGAGTGGAGAGAAGCCACAAGAGTGTTGTGAGACTGAAGCATTCCTTTAAAGTTGAAGGGGAAATTCTACATAAGTCCGGTGTTAAATGTACAGCTTATAAGAAGGAGCACATTCAAAAGGTAGGGGATACGGAGATATGGATGTTGAGATGGATATGTGGGAACATTTTAAGGGATAGAACCAGAAATAAAGTCATTAGCAAGAAAATTGGTGTCGTAGACATTGCAAGCAAATTAGGGGAAAGTGTCAGTGTTGGTTTGGACATGTGAGACGAAGACCTCAACGAGCGCCGGTGCGGAAAGTGGAAGAGTGGGATTAGAGAGATCTCAAACGAGGTAGAAAGAGACCGAACATGACTTAGTTGGAAAAGTGTTAGAAAAGATATGAAACTTTTGGATTTACTTGAGAGTGAGGTTTCGATAGCAAGAGATGGAAGAGGTTCATGTAGCCGACCCCAATTTTTGGATAAGGCTTTGATTGATTGACTAACAATATTCCTTTACCACTTTTCCAATTCAGGAAATTTTAGAAACAACCTATCAAGCAATTAGAGTAAAGTAACATACCTCTTTCATATTCCTATACCCTATGTCCCTATAGCTTATGTTGCTAAAAAAGGATGCAAGGCATTGTTTCAAAAACAGCTATGCAATCAGAGGTGTGCAAGAGGGGAGGGGAAAGCATTAACAAATTTTACACTTTTACAAATAATATGCTGCAAAAAGTCATCTAATTCCGAGACAAACCTAAATGGGTTGTAGAACATTTTTGAATGAGAATTGAGAAAATCTACAGCAACACGCATAGGAGAATAAGAAAGACTTTGTTCAGCCGAAGCCTCCAAAGTACCCTTCTCTCTTTGTACCATCCAGTATGCAGCACGACGCTGATATGGTCTAAGCTCAGGAAGCAAGTCAGGCAACTCTACATCCAGCATTGGACAATCTCTACACATGAATACAATGCAGCAAGCATACACAAGTGAGTAAATCATTAATCGAAGCACAACATTATATTTTCTAACAATTCTGTAGAGTATAGACACCCACTTTGATCTCTTAATGGCTTCATAAAATCCACCAACATCAAGCTTTGAACCTTCATGGCTGTCATTATCCACATCAAGATTCAAATATAGTCCCAGTTCACTCGACATATGAACTCCATACCGAGCTTCAGAAGTTGTCAACTCAGGACGAAGCCACCCCATTACACTCATCATGCTCCTCTTCCATGCCTGCCTACTGATATCCACAATTGACTCACAAGCATCAAATGCACTCTGAAGCACCTCTACCCTAATTCTAATCGAAGGAACCCCCTCCGAGACCCTATCCTCAAAAACTGGCCTCAATGTCAAGTACTTCAAACTAACTAAATGGACTAAACCAGTAACCCCTTCATCAGTCCCATCAAACATCCCACTAACAATAACATCACAACCTTCAATCCCATCAGATCCCCTCCTACTCAAAACCTCCAAATATATATTATCCGACGATATCACGGGCCAATGCCCTGACTTCATCTTACCCACATACTCATTCACATTACATAATCTAATCCTAAGACAAATTTCCTCAGTCAAATCAAACCCAGAAAATTCTGAGCTAAAATTCAAATTATTTACAACAATTTCAGATAAATCTTTATGTTCTATAGAATCCCAACTGCTCCTATCAACATCGATAAGAATGGGGGTATCTTGAATTTTACCACCATCATTTAGTTCACTCTTAGAAGTAGAATTTGAATTTGCTGAATTTTCAACAGAATTGCTTTTGCTAGTGCTTCCATTATCAAACCCTCCAACTGATCTTCTGGGTTTCTTTTTAATTCTAGCCATTTCCTTCTATGCAACACAAAATTTCCAAATTCAATCAAAAAAATGAAAAAAAAAGAACCCAAAATTACATAATCATGAATTAATTCTTAAAAAAGGAGACAACTTTAAATACCCACATATGAAAATACAGGAATTGCATGAAATTATTGGAAAAAAATTGCAAAATTCAATCAAACAAAATAAAATCCAACATTGCATGATCATAAAGTAATTCTAAAAACACAAAAAGGAGACAACTTTAAAATCCTAATTAATCAAAAATTATGAATTGAAAGAAATTATTAATAAATTTATTGAGGAAAAATAAAGAAAACATAAAAATGTTGATGATTAAGTTGGATTTTTCAAGGTAAAAAGAATAAGATTAGAATTTGAATTATTATAAGTGAGGTAAAAATTAATGAAATTAATTTTGTGGGAAGTTGAAGAACATACAAAAACAAGTAGTGTACTTTGGATGATGTTAAACCCTCGCGCGCATAATTAAGTCAAGAAGATTCCAACCAACTACCATAAACTCCTAAATTTCGTTTTTTTAGTTGGAAGTCTAGTAACTAATTTGTGGCTATATTTGGATATGTACTATTGAGAATCATCAAATAAAGTTTTTTATTTCTTTTTTATGAATTTCATCGGTGATATGTGTAGTATAAATTGAACTTTATTTTGAATAAAACGTAAGAATTTGACATAAGATAGGAGAAAAAAGTCTAATTATTACATTAGTATATACAGAGTACTTTGTTTGAACATGATAGTTCAAATATAATTAAATTGGACAAGGGAAGAGCTTACAAGTTAGAATTTGTACACAAGTGCAGAATGAAAAATGGAGCTGAATAGAGGAATATTACATAGATGACTTAGGCTATGTTCAGTTTACTTTATTTAACTGTTCTTAATGTTTATTGGGAAAAAATTCATATCAGATAAGATAAGATCAGAAAAAATAATACCAGATGTGATTTGAAAAGTTCATATCATGCCTTCTTATTATTAGCTTAAATTCTGTACTAGCAATTAAAATATATTGATTTTCTCTTTAATCAAACAACTGAAAACTTTCATTAAATGCAATTTGCAATATTAAATATTTTTCATTGAAAGCAAATTTCTTTTGAAAATGTTTTATGTTCTACCAAACGAAACCATTGTTAAAAATCAGATAAAATCAAATGAACTGAACATATAGCCTTAGTATAACTAAATAATGGCTTGTCAGATCATTGATTGACTTAGGATAATAGTGAGCATAATATAACAAAAACATGTAAATGAAAAAGAGATTTTCGATATACATATAATAACTATATAAGCACAATGCATTGTTCAATAACATAATAATTATTTTCCAATTGTTTGATGATGTTTAATGAATATTAGTTCCAAAAAAAAAAGTAACATTGCTCTTAAATTAATTTCAAATAATAATAGTGACTTTGTCAACTAAATTATATCTTGTTCTATTAAATTATTCATTTTTCAACGATCAATAATTTAAAAATTAAATACAAACATCATATATATCGTTTAAAGATAAAAGATTATTATGATAATTAAAAAAACAATCCATTTTATTTTACTACTATGTAATAGCATAAAAAAAAACCAAAAAAAAAAAATTAAACTTATCATCAACATCAATCCAAATTATTGAATTATTAGCTCTAATGAGGCACATAATCCTTATTCAATAATCTTCAATTCAATTCCCGGTCCTCCTTATCTACATAAATTTGAAAACTTATTGCATAGTATAAAATTGGAATAAACAAAAATAAGGCTTAAAATCACTGAACCTCAAAAATTACTTACGCTAATTGTAAAAATATTCCTCATTATTAGGGTTTAGGTACTTCGAAGATCGAAAGTTAATAACCAAACAAAGTGAAAATCAAGAAGAATTCACTACACGTGATTTCGATAAACACTTTTCTGCAACTTTGAGAGAATCTAGAGAGAATATGAGGAGAGAGAGGGAGAGAGAGCTATATGAGAAGTTTAGGTAAATTAATTCGGCTCTCCAACTTATTCTTAAAAAAAAAAAAAACACTATGTTGCTCTTTTAGTTTACTTGTTGGACTTTTGTCTTAACCCTACACCTATTAGGCATAAGACATTGTTCAATCATTTTGAAACGATTGCTAATTGCTCAAAATGCATGTGTCTAAGACTTCTAATTTGCGAATAAAGCAAATGTTGAAACTAAAAAAAAATGTGTTCTATCAAAATGGTAAGAAATCATATTTAGTTTTTACGAAAAAAAAAATCAAGAAAACTTAATCTTACTTCAAAAATGATGTTATTATCCCACTATTAACATAAATATTCTCATTTTAGTTCTATTTACAATTAACTAGTTGGGTATGTAAGAAATTGGAGTTTAAAAAAAAATTAATTTAATTTGCAAACAACAATAAGAGCTCTTTTCAAATTTTTCTAGCATTTTGATCCTACTATTATTTTTGTTATTTTATAATAAGTTATTTAATTTAAATGAAGTTAATCTAGTAAATAAAACTAATTTACATTTGAACCAATTATATTAAGACAAGTGCCTCGTTTACTCATACTATTGGTCAACTTATTTCAACTAGTCAAGGAACTAAAAGAATCCATTTTATTTTACTACTATATATGTAATAACATTACAAAAAATAATAATTAAATTAAATTAAATTTTTAAACCTATCATCAACATCAAACCAAATTATAGAGTTATTAGCTCTAAAGAGGCACATAATCCTTATTAAATAATCTTCAATTCAAATCTCAATCCTCCTTATCTACATAAATTTGAAAACTTATTAAGTAGTATAAATTTGGAATACAAAAAAAAAGGTTTAAAAACAATGAACCTCAAAAATTACTTACATTAATTGAAAAAATATTCCTCATTATTAGGGTTTAGGTACTCCGAAGCTCGGAAGTTAATAACCAAACGAAGTAAAAATCAAGAAGAATTCACTGCACGTAATTCCAATAAACACTTTTTTGTAACTTTGAGAGAATCAAGAGAGAATATGAGGAGAGAGAGAAAGAGAGCTATATGAGAAATTTAGGTAAATCATGGGAATGAAATTCTTAAATGCGGCTCTCTAACTTAATCTTATAAATAAACATTGTGTTGTACTTTTAGTTTACTTGTTGGTCTTTTGTCTTAACCATACACCTATTAGGTATAAGTTATTGGTCAACCATTTTGAAGCAAGTGTTAATTGCTCAAAATGCATATGTCTAAGACTTCTAATTTGCGAATAAAACAAATGTTGAAACTAAAAAAAAAGTGGTTTATCAAAATGGTAAGAAATTATTTTAATTTTTACTAAAACAATCAAGTCAAACTTAATCTTACTTCAAAAAAAATGATGTTATTATCCCACTTTTAACAAAGAAATTCTCATTTTAGTTCTATTTACAATTAACTAGTTGGGCATGTTAAAAAGTGGGTTTTTTTAAAGATTTTTTTTCATTTAATTTCTAAACAATAATAAGACCTCTTTTCAAATTTTTCTAGCATTTTGATCTAACTATTATTTTTTTTTATCTTATTACATAGTATAAAATTGGAATTTACAAAAAAAAAAAGAGGTTTAAAATCACATTAATTGATAAAATAATCCTCATTATTAGCTAGGTTGGGGTTTAGGTACCTCGAAGATCGGAAATTAATAACCAAACAAAGTGAAAATCAAGAAGAATTCACTGCACTTAATTTCAATACATTTTTTCTGCAACTTTGAGAGAATCAATAAAGAATATGTGGAGAGAGAGGGAGATGTGAAAATCAAGAAGAATTCACTGCACGTAATTTCAATACACTTTTCTGCAACTTTGAGAGAATCAACAAAGAATATATGGAGAGAGAGAGCTATATGAGAAATATAGGTAAATCTTGCGAACGAAATTCTTAAATGCGGCTCTCCAACTTAATCTTAGAAGAAAAAAACACCGTGTTGCTCTTTTAGTTTACTTGTTGGTCTTTCGTCGTGATCCTACACCTATTAGGTATAAGTCATTTTTCAATCATTTTGAAACGATTCCTAATTGCTCAAAATGCATGAGTCTAGGACTTCTAATTTGTGAATAAAGCAAATGCTGAAACTAAAAAATGTGGCTTATCAGAATAGTAAGATACCATATTTAATTTTTACTAATAAAATCAAGAATAAACTTAATCTTACTTAAAAAAAAATGATGTTATAATCCCACTTATACATAGATATTATCATTTCAATTCTATTCATAACTAACTAGTTGGGCATTAAAAAAATGGGTTTTTTTAAGATTTTTTTTTTATTTAAGTTGTAAACAACTATAAGAGCTCTTTTCAAATCTTTCTAGCATTTTGATCCTACTATTATTTTTGTTATTTGATAATAACTTATTTAATTTGGGAAATTACAGGTATCTAACTGTTAGATACTTAAGGAAATATCTAATAGACTGTTTTAGTCATTTGCTATCATGGGGTCCAAGAAACATGGTACATTAGCCTGTTAACGGTTGTAGTCATATGGGTATATATATGTTGTATATTTGTATGAAAAGGTATTAAATAAAAGAGGAATATACAACCATCAATATGATTGGGGTTTTTATTTCAAACCCTTTTGCAATTAAATAGCGTTGTTGTGTTAATGTCTACTAAAGTGCTTAGAGGTCAACGATACAAAGTTGCAGCTTGTAGGCAAGTAGTGGTGCTGGTATAGCTATCTTGTAGGTTTACACTCACTGGATCTCTGATTATTGACTTGGGTAGCTTATTTGCCCTCATGTTCAGTGGGAAACCCCAGTTGATCTCTAAGGTTTGCTCTCCATATAATCTCATGGCAATTATTGCAGTTTCCTTGAAGTGGGGTTTCTTTCGTTCTTCGGTGAAGTAAGATTCTTGAAAAGAAAGCTATGCTGTAATAACTATTTTGATTATTAATTATTTAATCATCCTTTGATCTCATGCTTACTTTTTGACCTTTTCAGCTCAAGGCCCTTGACCCATCATTGAATATGTGTATTCCACTGAAATCACTATAGTAGCAGTGTTTGGACTGATAAATTCTAAAATTAAACTTTTCAATTTTGGAAAAAACAAATTAGGATTGCGGGCTTTGTGTTCGATATTGAAGCAATAGCGTGAATTTTCCTTTAAAAAAGTTAATCAATGAAGAAATAATGGCTTCGTTGCCATTGATGGGGTGACCAATTAAGCTACAACAAGAAGGAAGATGGAGTAGAGGAGGGGAGAGAGAATAAATTGATCAGTAAATTTTGTTAGGTAATAGAGAAATAAAATGGGTGAAACCCACACCTATAATAACAATATATTTTTAGAAGATAATGGGGGACCCACACCTGTGTTCACTACAAAACGGAAGGCACTTTTCCAACCATTATACCCGTTTCTACTCTTTTAGTACTCAAGTTATATCCTGCCCTTACTTTTACTCGTATTTACGAAAGGGCCATGTTATATGCAACTTTGGTATCTATCCTTTTTAATTTAAAAGGAGTTAATCTAAATCCTTCCCCTCAATAATGCTAGGAAGAGTTACAACTCCACACATACAGCTTCTCTTTTATCAATTCCTCATCTATTGTTCACCTCAGCTTTTCATTTATTTTTTTTTAATTTTTTTTTTTGGCTTTTTTCTTCAAATTCACTACTCATAGTAGTTGTGTCGTTCTTCACCATCAAAATTATGCTTAAAGAGAAAAAGAAAAACTCCCAAGACTACCAAAACTTCTCCTCACATCTCTCTTTTCTCCCAATTTCCTCCTCATCAAATAAAAGTTAATGGTTATATTTTTCCATTCAACTTGGGAATGAACATATTATTAAAGTTTGAGAATTTCATTCTAATGGTGGAATTAATATATGTCGTCATCGCAACCGTCGTCGCTGTCACCCTCCTTCCTTTCCTCTTCCACCATTAGAGATTGATTTCTGGTCTGGTTTGGTTTTGGGGATTATTTTCAGGTTTTTTTTTTTTT
>PYUH01000185.1:1922145-1933077 GCA_016808085.1 Suaeda aralocaspica
AACATAGATGACTTAGGCTATGTTCAGTTTACTTTATTTAACTGTCTTAATGTTATTGGGAAAAAATCATATCAGATAAGATAAGATCAGAAAAAAAAATACCAGATGTGATTTGAAAAGTTCATATCATGCCTTCTATTATTAGCTTAAATTCTGTACTAGCATTAAAATATATTGATTTTCTCTTTAATCAAACAACTGAAAACTTTCATTAAATGCAATTTGCAAATTAAATATTTTCATGAAAGAAATTTCTTTTGAAAATGTTTTATGTTCTACAAAACGAAACCATTGTTAAAAATCAGATAAATCAAAATGAACTGAACATATAGCCTTAGTATAACTAAATAATGGCTTGTCAGATCATTGATTGACTTAGGATAATAGTGAGCATAATATAACAAAAACATGTAAATGAAAAAGAGATTTTCGATATACATATATAACTATATAAGCACAATGCATTGTTCAATAACATAATAATATTTTCCATTGTTTGTGATGTTTAATGAATATTAGTTCCAAAAAAAAAAGTAACATTGCTCTTAAATTAATTTCAAATAATAATAGTGACTTTGTCAACTAATTATATCTTGTTCTATTAATTATTCATTTTTCAACGATCAATAATTTAAAAATTAAATACAAACATCATATATATCGTTTAAAGATAAAAGATTATTATGATAATTAAAAAAACAACCATTTTATTTTACTACTTGTAATAGCATAAAAAAAAACCAAAAAAAAAAAATTAACTTATATCAACATCAATCCAAATTATTGAATTATTAGCTCTAATGAGGCACATAATCCTTATTCAATAATCTTCAATTCAATTCCGGTCCTCCTTATCTACATAAATTTGAAAACTTATGCATAGTATAAAATTGGAATAAACAAAAATAAGGCTTAAAATCACTGAACCTCAAAATTACTTACGCTAATTGTAAAAATATTCCTCATTATTAGGGTTTAGGTACTTCGAAGATCGAAAGTTAATAACCAAACAAAGTGAAAATCAAGAAGAATTCACTACACGTGATTTCGATAAACACTTTTCTGCAACTTTGAGAGAATCTAGAGAGAATATGAGGAGAGAGAGGAGAGAGAGAGCTATATGAGAAGTTTGGTAAATTAATTCGGCTCTCCAACTTATTCTAAAAAAAAAAAAACACTATGTTGCTCTTTAGTTTACTTGTTGGACTTTTGTCTTAACCCTACACCTATAGGCTAAGACATTGTTCAATCATTTTGAAACGATTGCTAATTGCCTCAAAATGCATGTGTTAAGACTTCTAATTTGCGAATAAAGCAAAGTTTGAAACTAAAAAAAAAGTGTTCTATCAAAATGGTAGAAATCTATTTAGTTTTTACGAAAAAAAAAATCAAGAAAACTTATCTTACTTCAAAAATGATGTATTATCCCACTATTAACATAAATATTCTCATTTTAGTTCTATTACAATTAACTAGTTGGTATGTAAGAAATTGGAGTTTAAAAAAAAATTAATTTAATTTGCAAACAAAAATAAGAGCTCTTTTCAAATTTTTCTAGCATTTTGATCCTACTATTATTTTTGTTATTTATAATTAGTTATTAATTTAAATGAAGTTAATCAGTAAATAAAACTAATTTACATTTGAACCAATTATATTAAGACAAGTGCCTCGTTTACTCATACTATTGGTCAACTATTTCAACTAGTCAAGGAACTAAAAGAATCCATTTTATTACTACTATATATGTAATAACATACAAAAAAAATATTAAATAAATTAAATTTTTAACATATCATCAACATCAAACCAAATATAGAGTTATTAGCTCTAAGAGGCACATAATCCTTATTAAATAATCTTCAATTCAAATCTCAATCCTCCTATCTACATAAATTTGAAAACTTATTAAGTAGTATAAATTTGGAATACAAAAAAAAAGGTTTAAAACAATGAACTCAAAAATACTTACATTAATTGAAAAAATATTCCTCATTATTAGGGTTTAGGTACTCCGAAGCTCGGAAGTTAATAACCAAACGAAGTAAAATCAAGAAGAATTCACTGCACGTAATTCCAATAAACACTTTTTTGTAACTTTGAGAGAATCAAGAGAGAATATGAGGAGAGAGAGAAAGAGGCTATATGAGAAATTTAGGTAAATCATGGGAATGAAATTCTTAAATGCGGCTCTCTAACTTAATCTTATAATAAACATTGGTTGTACTTTTAGTTTACTTGTTGGTCTTTTGTCTTAACCATACACCTATTAGTATAAGTTATTGGTCAACCATTTTGAAGCAAGTGTTAATTGCTCAAAATGCATATGTCTAAGCTTCTAATTTGCGAATAAACAAATGTTGAACTAAAAAAAAAGTGGTTTATCAAAATGGTAAGAAATTATTTTAATTTTTACTAAAACAATCAAGTCAAACTTAATCTTACTTCAAAAAAAAGATGTTATTATCCCACTTTTAACAAAGAAATTCTCATTTTAGTTCTATTTACAATTAACTAGTTGGGCATGTTAAAAAGTGGGTTTTTTTAAAGATTTTTTTTCATTTAATTCTAAACATAATAAGACCTCTTTTCAAATTTTTCTAGCATTTTGATCTAACTATTATTTTTTTTATCTTTACATAGTATAAAATTGGAATTTACAAAAAAAAAAAGAGGTTAAAATCACATAATTGATAAAATAATCCTCATTATTAGCTAGGTTGGGGTTTAGGTACCTCGAAGATCGGAAATTAATAACCAAACAAAGTGAAAATCAAGAAGAATTCACTGCACTTAATTTCAATACATTTTTTCTGCAACTTTGAGAGAATCAATAAAGAATATGTGGAGAGAGAGGGAGATGTGAAAATCAAGAAGAATCACTGCACGTAATTTCAATACACTTTTCTGCAACTTTGAGAGAATCAACAAAGAATATATGAGAGAGAGAGACTATATGAGAAATATAGGTAAATCTTGCGAACGAAATTCTTAAATGCGGCTCTCCAACTTAATCTTAGAAGAAAAAACACCGTGTTGCTCTTTTAGTTTACTTGTTGGTCTTTCGTCGTGATCCTACACCTATTAGGTATAAGTCATTTTTCAATCATTTTGAAACGATTCCTAATTGCTCAAAATGCATGAGTCTAGGACTTCTAATTTGTGAATAAAGCAATGTGAAACTAAAAATGTGGCTTATCAGAATAGTGATACCATATTTAATTTTTACAATAAAATCAAGAATAAACTTAATTTACTAAAAAAAATGATGTTATAATCCCACTTATCACTAAAATTATCATTTCAATTCTATTCATAACAACTAGTTGGGCATAAAAAAATGGGTTTTTTAAGATTTTTTTTTATTTAAGTTGTAAACAACTATAAGAGCTCTTTTCAAATCTTTTAGCATTTGATCACTCATTATTTTTTTATTTGATAATAACTTATTTAATTTGGGAAATTACAGGTATCTAACTGTTAGATACTTAAGGAAATATCTAATAGACTGTTTTAGTCATTTGCTACATGGGGTCCAAGAACATGGTACATTAGCCTGTTAACGGTTGTAGTCATATGGGTATATATAGTTGTATATTTGTATGAAAAGGTATTAAATAAAAGAGGAATATACAACCATCAATATGATTGGGGTTTTATTTCAAACCCTTTGCAATTAAATAGCGTTGTTGTGTTAATGTCTACTAAGTGCTTAGAGGTCAACGATACAAAGTTGCAGCTTGTAGGCAAGTAGTGGTGCTGGTATAGCTATCTTGTAGGTTTACACTCACTGGATCTCTGATTATTGACTTGGGTAGCTTATTGCCCTCATGTTCAGTGGGAAACCCCAGTTGATCTTAAGGTTGCTCTCCTATAATCTCATGGCATTATTGCAGTTTCCTTGAAGTGGGGTTTCTTTCGTTTCGGTGAAGTAAGATTCTTGAAAAGAAAGCTATGCTGTAATAACTATTTGATTATTAATTATTTAATCATCCTTTGATCTCATGCTTACTTTTTGACTTTTCAGCTCAAGGCCCTTGACCATCATTGAATATGTGTATTCCACTGAAATCACTATAGTAGCAGTGTTTGGACTGATAAATCTAAAATTAAACTTTTCAATTTTGGAAAAACAAATTAGGATTGCGGGCTTTGTGTTCGATATTGAAGCAATAGCGTGAATTTTCCTTTAAAAAAGTTAATCAATGAAGAAATAATGGCTTCGTTGCCATTGATGGGGTGACCAATTAAGCTACAACAAGAAGGAAGATGGAGTAGAGGAGGGGAGAGAGAATAAATTGATCAGTAAATTTGTTTAGGTAATAGAGAAATAAAATGGGTGAAACCCACACCTATAATAACAATATATTTTTAGAAGATAATGGGGGACCCACACCTGTGTTCACTACAAAACGGAAGGCACTTTTCCAACTATACCCGTTTTACTCTTTTAGTACTCAGTATATCCTGCCCTTACTTTTACTCGTATTTACGAAAGGGCCATGTATATGCAACTTTGGTATCTATCCTTTTTAATTTAAAAGGAGTTATATCTAAATCCTTCCCCTCAATAATGCTAGGAAGAGTTACAACTCCACACATACAGCTTCTCTTTATCAATTCCTCATCTATTGTTCACCTCAGCTTTTCATTTATTTTTTTTTAATTTTTTTTTTGGCTTTTTTCTTCAAATTCACTACTATAGTAGTTGTGTCGTTCTTCACCATCAAAATTATGCTTAAAGAGAAAAAGAAAAACTCCCAAGACTACCAAAACTTCTCCTCACATCTCTCTTTTCTCCCAATTCTCCTCATCAAATAAAAGTTAATGGTTATATTTTTCCATTCAACTTGGGAATGAACATATATTAAGTTTGAGAATTTCATTCTAATGGTGGAATTAATATATGTCGTCATCGCAACCGTCGTCGCTGTCACCCTCCTCTTTCCTCTTCCACCATTAGAGATGATTTCTGGTCTGGTTTGGTTTTGGGGATTATTTTCAGGTTTTTTTTTTTGTTTGGGGGGGGGGGGGGGGGGGTTGGTGATTGATTTCTACATATTAGAGTTCCATCCATGAACTTTTTGCAACTCTCAAGTCTCATTGTACTCTCTATGGCTCGTTTAGTTCTTCTACAACTCTCAACTTTGTTTTTTTTAAATATATTTAAATTGGACAAGGGAAGAACTTATAAGTTAGAATTTGTACACGAGTGGACAATGAAAAATGGAGTTGAATAAAGGAACATTGCATAGATGACTTAGGCTACGCTCAATTTAACTTATTTAACTGTTCTAGATTCTTATTGGGAAAAAAATTCATATCAAACAAGAAAAGATCAGAAAAAATCACAGCAGGATGTGATTTGAAAAGTTCAGATCATGCCTTTTATTATTAGCTGAAATTCAATACTAGCAATTGAAATATATTGATTTTCAGTTGAACCAAACAATGAATCAAACAACGAAAAAATTTCATTAAAATGAAATTTTCAATACATAACATTTATAGAAAGCAAATTTCATTTGAAAATGTTTTACGCTCTACCAAATAAAGCATTAGCTAAAAATCATATCAGACCAAATGAACTGAACATATGGCCTTAGAATAACTAAATAATGGCTTGTTAGATTATTGATCAACTTAGGATAATATTGAGAATAATAACAAAAACATGTAAGTAAAAAAGAAATTATCAATATACATATAATAATTATATAAGCGAAATGCATTGTTCAATAACATAATAATTATTATCCAATCGTTTGATGATGTTTAATGATTATTAGTTCCCAAAAAAAAAAATAATTGTGACTTTGTCAACTAAATTATATCTTGTTTTATTAAGTTATTCATTTTTCAACAACCAATAATTTAAAAAATAAATACGTATCTTTTTAAAAATAAAAGTTTGTTATGAAAATAAAAAAAAAAACAATCCATTTTATTTTTCTATTATGTAATATCATCACAAAAAAATTAATTAATTAAAAATTAAAAATTAAACCTATCAACATCAATCCAAATTATAGAATTATTAGCTCTAATGACACACATAATCCTTATTCAATAATCTTTAATTCAATTCTCGATCCTTCTTATCTACATAAATTTGAAAACTTATTAGTTATTGCATAGTATAAAATTGTTCTCTATGTGAGTGGTGTGTCTAGTGATGATCAGCAGGAGCTTTTGCTCCATGTTCCATAAGGTAGCCTCCCTTTTAATTACCTAAGGGCTGGTAAATCAAAAACTTGCCTGCCTACAAACAGCGTAAGCCTCTGGTTGAAAAGGTGACAGCAAGAGTGAAGAGTTGGTCCTCCAAACTCTTGAGTTATGCTGGTAGAATGCAGCTAGTGAATGCAAGGTATTCATAGCTATTGGAATACACACAAAAAAAGGTTTTAAAATTACTAAATCTTAAAAATTACTTACATTAATTGAAAAAATAGTCCTCATTATTAGGGTTTAGGTACTTTGAAGATCGGAAGTCAATAACCAAACAAGGTGAAAATCAAGAAGAATTCACTGCACGTAATTTTGGTCAACACTTTTCTGCAACTTTGAGAGAAATAAGAGAGAATATGAGAGGAGAGAGAGAGAGAGAGCTTCATGAGAAATTTAGGTAAATCCTACTAATAGAATTCATAAATGCGGCTCTCCAACTTAATCTTAAAAAAACATTGTGTTGCTCTTTTAGTTTACTTGTTAGTTGGACATTTGTCTTAACCCAACACCTATTAGGAAAAAGTCATTGTTCAGTCATTTTGAAACGATTGCTAATTGCTCAAAATGAATATGTGTAGGATTTCTAATTTGCAAATAAAGCAAATGCTGAAACTAAAAAAAATGTGGTTTATCAAAATGGTAAGAAATCATGTTTAATTTTTATTAAAAAAAATCAAGAATAAACTTAATCTTATTCCAAAAAAAATGATGTTATTATCCCACTTTTAACATAGATATTCTCATTTAGTTCTATTTACGATTAACTAGTTGGACACGTAAAAAATGAGGTAAAGAATTTTTTATTTAATTTGTAGGCAACTATAAGAGCTCTTTTCTAATCTTTCTAGAATTTCGATCCTTTATTTTTTTTTTATTTAAAATAATTAATTTAATTTCAATAAAGTTAGTCTAGTAAACAAAACTAATTAATTACATTTGAACCAATTACATTAAGGCACGTGTCTTGTTCACTTATTTCAACTAGTCAAGGAACTAATGAAAGACTGAAGTAAAATGAGCAAGATGGTCGAATATGGAATTATTCCTAATAATTAGATGTAGCAAAAATGGCATTATGTCTCAATAGCAACAAGAATTTGATTATTTTTCAGTATTTTTTTTCTTCATGCAAATTTGTGAGAAGCAAGAGAATATAAAGTATTACAAGTATTTTAGGTAAACAATGCAAATGAAGTTTTAGTTGTTCTCCTAATGAAGTTTACTCACCAATTGACAATTGCACAATACGACTTTTTAAATTAGCTGCACGTACAAAGTCACAACATAACCCAATAGACAATGGCACATAATTAACGGTTGTTTTTGCAATATGCTTTAGTATTGAGTATAACAATTGCTTGGTGAAAGAATCACAGTATGACTTAACAAACGCATCCACAACATTTTGTCAAGTTCAATTTCATTCTCCTAAAACTACAAACTAATACTAAGGCTACTCCGACTATCAGACAGCCTCTCAAGGACGGCAGATTCTTAAAAGCATGAAGATGTGTAATGTGCGAGAAATCATATACATCAGTATTTAGGGGTCTTCTCGCATATCTGACTTCCTTTTTGCCTGCTGTGCGAGTCTTGCATCTCTCTCTCTCTCAAATTCCCGGTGATCTGCTCTACTCAGGAATGAGACCTTATCTAGATATTGATTTGAACTCTTCTTGTAGGCATCTAATTCTTCCTCATAATCCCTATTTTCTTCTTTAAATTCTCCCCAGTCCTTTTTGGTCTTGTCAAGAAGACTCAGTTTCCGTTTCTTCTTAATTTGTTCCAACACAGAATCTACGGCAGATGACGGCCCTGCCTGGACTTTTGCCCTTTCAGCTGCCTCTTTTGAGCTGGGGTCCAACAGTTTCTTTACTTCAATCTCTTGGCCAGCAAAGTCTCGAATCTCAGTGACCTATACAAACAAAACGTTTACAACTCAAAATTACCATGTTACAAAGAGCCCTTGTCTTCTAGATAACTTAGGCTCATTGGATTCAACACAAGAGGGACTAGTAAATAAAATGTAGATACCAAACATTATAATCTAGGGAATCACACAAGAAATTCGATCATGAAGTAATTTTCCCAGATTTACCTAATTCACCATACACATCAATATACATACCGAGTATAAGAACACAATTTGCTTCCTGAGCTTATAAAAGTAATTCAAAAGAGTAACACTACTATGGTACCATATACCATGTAGCACTTTACTTTTTTTTTTTTTTTTTTTTTTGAGAACATGTAGCATTTTACTTGCTTTAGGAGAGAGACTTGTGACAGAATTTAGAAAGTTAGGTAACAGCAAAGTTCCTTACAAAAAACCAATTGGGAAGGAAATAGTGAAGCAGTTACGAAGCTGATAAGTCCCAAACTCCCAAATATGAAACACAAGTAACCTGAACTTTTGCCAGATAACCACATTAGCGGATTAGCCAGAAGAATAACCTCTCTTCGAGCAACCTCCAGCCCATACAGGGAAAAAAAAAGAAGGGAAGAATGGGGCAAAACAGATGAAACAATTAAGAAGCAGAAAAGATTAATATACACTATATACTACGTGTATATATATATATATATATAGAGAGAGAGAGAGAGAGAGAGAGAGAGAGAGAAGGAGAGAGAGAGAGAAAGAAACGAACAAAAACTAGAAGCAATGCAAACACAGAAGAAAGTAATGAATGATCCAACGCACAAGAAAAATACTTAGCCCATTAATCAAGTGAACAACAAAATTTACCTCAATCTTTCCCCTGGTAGACGCAGAGGCAGCAGCAGAATCTCTGCTGCTGCAAGAGCAGCAGCAGCAAGCTTCATAGCCTCATCATTGGTTCCATTTTCTGCAGTAGCAGTGCTCTCCTTTTCCAAGGGTGGTTCTCTTACCTTCTGTCTTTTTCACTCCCAAACCCAAGATCGACATCCAATTATAATAAGGATAAAAAAAATAGGTTATAAAAAGAATATCCTTGCAAAAATGTAAAATTAGCCATTCAAGCAACAACATACATTGGAACCTTTGTCTGTGTGCGGAGCTCGTTTCACGATGCACTATGTTTGTTCACAATGGAGTTAAGTGTCTTGGCAGAAACACCTTTATTCATCTGCTGCCACACAGCATCCACCCGATCTTTGACTTCTAAAAACTATAGACTCCTTAAGAATCCCTAATAAGCAGAATAAACCTCATCATTATGAATGTATGGACTTACCATGTTCTCCAGGCTGAGATTGTGAGCCAGAGACTGGCAGTTTCCTGTTTAGTTCAATCGGAATCTCTCCATTTCCTGCATCAACAGAAGTTTATTATTTACCTGTGGCATAACTGTCTATCATATCTTTGTCTATTATACTATACTATACTATACTATACTATACTATACTATACTATACTAAATTAGAGAAACATCGTCTTTTTTAAACCTCTGCCACATGGACCTCCAATCCTACATCTCAAGAATGACATGTTGACATGGAACCAGATCATGACTACATACTATCGACATGTTTATTATAACTAGCCGTAATGGTGTGCAACGATGTAGCATGCATTTGTGAGGTAAGTTACATAAATTAGCTTTTCTGCAACTCATTGAAAATGAATGAGGCACAGGAACATTAAGAAGGGTGGGCATTGACCAGGCCAAACGTAGTGTTAACCACGCAATATTCTAGAGGTTTTTATCGCATATTTGCATGGTTCATGCAATCAGACATAAGTTCAGCAAAGTTGTCGACAAAGTAATTATGGTAATATCATTGCTACATACTAGAGTTTCTAAATCAATGAATCAATCAATCAAAGCCTTAATTCCATAGTTTTTAAATGATAAAAAATAATATTAATAATAATTAAAATAAATAAATAAATAATAAAAAATTGTATACATATATGAAATATCTTAAGTTCTAACCATATAGGAACAAATTCATAAGCAGAGCTAGAGTACGTGGTGATAATTCATACCTCTATTCAGTATTCTCACTCAATTAATATAGAACTGTGCATCCCTGAAAGACCTCTAAATAGTTGCTGTTTGTCAGCTGGAAGATCAGTGTTTCTTAGAAACTGGTTTGACATTCTCCTTATTGCTTCGATTATCCAATAGTTTGGCTGAGATGGACAGAGCAATGTTAAGTAACATGTTCTAATGGAGCACAATCCACAATAATTTATACCTTCTTTGCTAACGCAAGACCCATTGTAATGCACATAAAATTTTCTGCAACTTTCTAAATGAAAAGAAGGTTTATCGCAGGTGTGAGTGGACTTTAAACATAATTAATAAAGTCAAAACTCTTTATTTACGGCCTCACCCAACTAAGTTCAATTAACCTCTTAAATAATAAAGACACAACTAAACATTATATGCAATGACTTGGAGCTCCAGTGGGCACTTAATACATACAGAAAATCCCTATCATAGTCCTAAACAGCTATAGGTACGCAACATAGCCCGGGTAGATTTCAAAAGAATTTTGAACCTCACATGCTCTTCTGAAGCAACTACTATAAAATCAGCATTATATTTCCACCTATGAAGCACGGGGTTGGCCAGCCAAGAGAAGTATTCGTCCCAGAGTCCCGGAGACAGTGGGGTCAGCAAAAAAAAACGCCCCAGGTTTGTCTATGATTGGGTGGGGACAGATGTTTCTTTGGGACGTTTGGGGGTGTTATTACACAACAGGCAATGGCGGACC
>PYUH01000185.1:1933102-1960624 GCA_016808085.1 Suaeda aralocaspica
TTTAGAAGATAATGGGGACCCACACCTGTGTTCACTACAAAACGGAAGGCACTTTTCCAACCATTATACCCGTTCTATCTCTTTTAGTACTCAAGTTAATCTGCCCTTACTTTTACTCGTATTTCGAAAGGGCCATGTTATATGCAACTTTGGTATTATCCTTTTTAATTTAAAAGGAGTTAATCTAAATCCTCCCCTCAATAATGCTAGGAGAGAGTTACAACTCACACATACAGCTTCTTTTTATCAATTCCTCATCTATGTTCACCTCAGCTTTTCATTTATTTTTTTTAATTTTTTTTTTTGGTTTTTTCTTCAAACACTACTCATAGTAGTGTGTGTCGTTCTTCACCATCAAAATTATGCTTAAAGAGAAAAAGAAAAACTCCCAAGACTACCAAAACTTCTCCTCACATCTCTCTTTTCTCCCAATTTCCTCCTCATCAAATAAAAGTTAATGGTTATATTTTTCCATTCAACTTGGGAATGAACATATTATTAAAGTTTGAGAATTTCATTCTAATGGTGGAATTAATATATGTCGTCATCGCACCGTCGTGCTGTCACCCTCCTTCCTTTCCTCTTCCACCATTAGAGATGATTTCTGGTCTGGTTTGGTTTTGGGGATTATTTTCAGGTTTTTTTTTTTTTTTTGGGGGGGGGGGGGGGGGTGGGGTGGTGATTGATTTCTACATATTAGAGTTCCATCCATGAACTTTTTGCAACTCTCAAGTCTCATTGTACTCTCTATGGCTCGTTAGTTCTCACAACTCTCAACTTTGTTTTTTTAAATATATTTAAATTGGACAAGGGAAGAACTATTAAGTTAGAATTGTACACGAGTGGACAATGAAAAATGGAGTTGAATAAGGAACATTGCATAGATGACTAGGCTACGCTCAATTTAACTTATTTAACTGTTCTGATTCTTATTGGGAAAAAAATTCATATCAAACAAGAAAAGATAGAAAAAATCACAGCAGGATGTGATTTGAAAAGTTAGATCATGCCTTTTATTATTAGCTGAAATCATACTAGCAATTGAAATATATTGATTTTCAGTTGAACCAAACAATGAATCACAACGAAAAAATCATTAAAATGAAATTTTAATACATAACATTTATAGAAAGCAAATTTCATTTGAAAATGTTTTACGCTCTACCAAATAAAGCATTAGCTAAAAATCATATCAGACCAAATGAACTGAACATAGGCCTTAGAATAACTAAATAATGGCTTGTTAGATTATTGATCAACTTAGGATAATATTGAGAATAATAACAAAAACATGTAAGTAAAAAAGAAATTATCAAAACATATAATAATTATATAAGCGAAATGCATTGTTCAATAACATAATTATTATCCAATCGTTGATGATGTTTAATGATTATTAGTTCCCAAAAAAAAAAATATGTGACTTTGTCAACTAAATTATATCTTGTTATTAAGTTATTCATTTTTCAACAACCAATAATTTAAAAATAATACGTATCTTTTAAAAAAATAAAGTGTGTATGAAAATAAAAAAAAAACAATCATTTTATTTTTCTATTATGTAATCATCACAAAAAAATTAATAATTAAAAATTAAAAATTAAACCTATCAACATCAATCCAAATATAGAATTATTAGCTTAATGACCACATAATCCTATTCAATAATCTTTAATTCATTCCGATCCTTCTTATCTACATAAATTTGAAAACTTATTATATTGCATAGTATAAAATTGTTCTCTATGGGAGTGGTGGTTCTAGTGATGATCAGCAGGAGCTTTTGCTCCATGTTCCATAAGGTAGCCTCCCTTTTAATTAACTAAGGGCTGGAAATCAAAAACTTGCCTGCCTACAAACAGCGTAAGCCTCTGGTTGAAAAGGTGACAGCAAGAGTGAGAGAGTGTCCTCCAAACTCTTGAGTTATGCTGGGTAGAATGCAGCTAGTGAATGCAAGGTATTCATAGCTATTGGAATACACACAAAAAAAGGTTTTAAAATTACTAAATCTTAAAAATTACTAATTAATTGAAAAATAGTCCTCTATTGGGTTTAGGTACTTTGAAGTCGGAAGTCAATAACAAACAAGGTGAAAATCAAGAAGAATTCACTGCACGTAATTTTGGTCAACACTTTTTTGCAACTTTGAGAGAATAAGAGAGAATATGAGAGGAGAGAGAGAGAGAGAGCTTCATGAGAAATTTAGGTAAATCCTACTAATAGAATTCATAAATGCGGCCTCCAACTTAATCTTAAAAAAACATGTGTTGCTCTTTTAGTTTACTTGTTAGTTGGACATTTGTCTTAACCCAACACCTATAGGAAAAAGTCATTGTTCGTCATTTTGAAACGATTGCTAATTGCTCAAAATGAATATGTGTAGGATTTCTAATTTGCAAATAAAGCAAAGCATGTGAAATAAAAAAAATGTGGTTTATCAAAATGGTAAGAAATCATGTTTAATTTTATTAAAAAAATCAAGAATAAACTTAATCTTATTCCAAAAAAAATGATGTTATTATCCACTTTTAACATAGATATTCTCATTTAGTTCATTTACGATTAACTAGTTGGACACGTAAAAAATGAGTAAAGAATTTTTTATTTAATTTGTAGGCAACTTAAGAGCTCTTTTCTAATCTTTCTAGATTTCGATCCTTTTTTTTTATTTAAAATATTAATTTAATTTCAATAAAGTTAGTCTAGTAAACAAAACTAATTAATTACATTTGAACCAATTACATAAGGCACGTGTCTTGTTCACTTATTTCAACTAGTCAAGGAACTTGAAAGACGAAGTAAAATGAGCAAGATGGTCGAATATGGAATTATTCCTATAATAGATTGAGCAAAAATGGCATTATGTTAATGCAACAAGAATTTGATTATTTTTCAGTATTTTTTTCTTCATGCAAATTGTGAGAAGCAAGAGAATATAAAGTATTACAAGTATTTTAGGTAAACAATGCAAATGAGTTTTAGTTGTTCTCCTAATGAAGTTTACTCCACAATTGACAATTGCACAATACGACTTTTTAAATTAGCTGCACGTACAAAGTCAACATAACCCAATAGACAATGGCACATAATTAACGGTTGTTTTTGCAATATGCTTTAGTATTGGTATAACAATTGCTTGGTGAAAGAATCACAGTAGACTAACAAACGCATCCACAACATTTTGTCAAGTTCAATTTCATTTCCTAAAACTACAAACTAATACTAAGGCTACTCCGACTATCAGACAGCCTCTCAAGGACGGCAGTTCTTAAAAGCATGAAGAGTGTAATGTGCGGAAATCATATACATCAGTATTTAGGGGTCTTCTCGCATATGACTTCCTTTTGCTGTGTGCGAGTCTTGCATCTTCTCTCCAAATCGGTGATCTGCTCTACTCAGAAGAGACCTTATCTAATTGATTTGAACTCTTTGTAGGATTAATTCTTCCTCATAACCTATTTCTTCTTAAATCTCCAGCTCTTTTTGGTCTTGTCAGAAGACTAGTTTCCGTTCTTCTAATTTGTTCCAACACAGAATCTACGGCAGATGCGAGTGCCTTTCTTTGCTCCTTTCATGTTATTTGTCTTGTATATTCCCTTTCAGCTGCCTCTTTTGAGCTGGGGTCCAACAGTTCTTTATTCAATCTCTGGCCAGCAAAGTCTCGAATCTCAGTGACCTATACAAACAAAACGTTTACAACTCAAAATTACCATGTTACAAAGAGCCCTTGTCTTCTAGATAACTTAGGCTCATTGGATTCAACACAAGAGGGACTAGTAAATAAAATGTAGATACCAAACATTATAATCTAGGGAATCACACAAGAAATTCGATCATGAGTAATTTTCCCAGATTTACCTAATTCACCATACACATCAATATACATACCGAGTATAAGAACACAATTTGCTCCTGAGCTTATAAAGTAATTCAAAAGAGTAACACTACTATGTACCATATACCATGTAGCACTGTACTTTTTTTTTTTTTTTTTTTTTTTTTTGAGAACATGTAGCATTTTACTTGCTTTAGGAGAGAGACTTGTGACAGAATTTAGAAAGTTAGGTAACAGCAAAGTTCCTTACAAAAAACCAATTGGGAAGGAAATAGTGAAGCAGTTACGAAGCTGATAAGTCCCAAACTCCCAAATATGAAACACAAGTAACCTGAACTTTTGCCAGATAACCACATTAGCGGATTAGCCAGAAGAATAACCTCTCTTCGAGCAACCTCCAGCCCATACAGGGAAAAAAAAAGAAGGGAAGAATGGGGCAAAACAGATGAAACAATTAAGAAGCAGAAAAGATTAATATACACTATATACTACGTGTATATATATATATATATATAGAGAGAGAGAGAGAGAGAGAGAGAGAGAGAGAGAAGAAACGAACAAAAACTAGAAGCAATGCAAACACAGAAGAAAGTAATGAATGATCCAACGCACAAGACAAAATACTTAGCCCATTAATCAAGTGAACAACAAAATTTACCTCAATCTTTCCCCTGGTAGACGCAGAGGCAGCAGCAGAATCTCTTGCTGCTGCAAGAGCAGCAGCAGCAAGCTTCATAGCCTCATCATTGGTTCCATTTTCTGCAGTAGCAGTGCTCTCCTTTTCCAAGGGTGGTTCCTTACCTTCTGTCTTTTTCACTCCCAAACCCAAGATCGACATCCAATTCTAAATAAGGATAAAAAAAATAGGTTACTAAAAAGAATATCCTTGCAAAAATGTAAAATTAGCACTTCAAGCAACAACATACATTGGAACCTTTGTCTGTGTGCGGAGCTCGTTTCACTGATGCACTATGTTTGTTCACAATGGAGTTAAGTGTCTTGGCAGAAACACCTTTATTCATCTGCTGCCACACAGCATCCACCCGATCTTTGACTTCTAAAAACATATAGACTCCTTAAGAATCCCTAATAAGCAGAAATAAACCTCATCATTATGAATGTATGGACTTACCATGTTCTCCAGGCTGAGATTGTGAGCCAGAGACTGAAGCAGTTTCCTTGTTTAGTTCAATCGGAATCTCATCCATTTCCTGCATCAACAGAAGTTTATTATTTACCTGTGGCATAACTGTCTATCTATATCTTTGTCTATAGTATACTATACTATACTATACTATACTATACTATACTATACTATACTAAATTAGAGAAACATCGTCTTTTTTAAACCTCTGCCACATGGATCCTCCAATCCTACATCTCAAGAATGACATGTTGACATGGAACCAGATCATGACTAACATCTATCGACATGTTTACTTATAACTAGCCGTAATGGTGTGCAACGATGTAGCATGCATTTGTGAGGTAATGTACATAAATTAGCTTTTCTGCAACTCATTGAAAATGAATGAGGCACAGGAACATTAAGAAGGGTGGGCATTGACCAGGCCAAACGTAGTGTTAACCACGCAATATTCTAGAGGTTTTTATCGCCATATTTGCACTGGTTCATGCAATCAGACATAAGTTCAGCAAAGTTGTCGACAAAGTAATATATAGGTAATATCATTGCTACATACTAGAGTTTCTAAATCAATGAATCAATCAATCAAAGCCTTAATTCCATAGTTTTTAAATGATAAAAAATAATATTAATAATAATAATAAAAATAAATAAATAAATAAATAAAAAATTGTATACATATATGAAATATCTTAAGTTCTTAACCATATAGGAACAAATTCATAAAGCAGAGCTAGAGTACGCTGGTGATAATTCATACCTCTATTTCAGTATTCTTCACTCAATTAATTATAGAACTGTGCATCCCTGAAAGACCTCTAAATAGTTGCTGTCTTGTCAGCTGGAAGATCAGTGTTTCTTAGAACTGGTTTGACATTCTCCTTATTGCTTCGATTATCCAATAGTTTGGCTGAGATGGACAGAGCAAATGTTAAGTAACATGTTCTAATGGAGCACAATTCCACAATAATTTATACCTTCTTTGCTAACGCAAGACCCAATTGTAATGCACATAAAATTTTCTGCAACTTTCTAAATGAAAAGAAGAGTTTATCGCAGGTGTGAGTGTGACTTTAAACATAATTAATAAAGTCAAAACTCTTTATTTAACGGCCTCACCCAACTAAGTTCCATATAACCTCTTAAATAATAAAGACACAACTAAACATTATATATGCAATGACTTGGAGCTCCAGTGGCCACTTAATACATACAGAAAATCCCTATCATAGTCCTAAACAGCTATAGGTACGCAATCATAGCCCGGGTAGATTTCAAAAGAATTTTGAACCTCACATGCTCTTCTGAAGCAACTACTATAAAATCAGCATATATTTTCCACCTATGAAGCACGGGGTTGGCCAGCCAAGAGAAGTATTCGTCCCAGAGTCCCGGAGACAGTGGGGTCAGCAAAAAAAAACGCCCCAGGTTTGTCTATGATTGGGTGGGGACAGATGTTTCTTTTTTGGGACGTTTTGGGGTTGTTATTTACACATAACAGGCAATGGCGGACCTAGGATTTTGTACTTAGGGTACAAATTGTAATCGGATACAATCGGGGATAAAATTAACAATAGCACTTATAGTATTTAAATTTACATCCAAGAATCCAAAGTGCTTGAGAATTCAATATGTGCAAGTGAAGAACAAGAAAGTCCTTGAGATTTCATCATTTCAAACATGAACTATCCAAAACTTGAGGGAATTCTCCGTTTCGAGAGCTGCCCAGTTAACTTAAGTGGTAGGTTCACAAACTCAACTCAACACAAACGTATTAGAAGGAGCGAAAAATCATTTTCTCTATTAAATTAGAAGCCAATGCAAAAGTGTTGGATCACTAATAAGCCAAGTATTGTATACTTACAATGTTTCATTTGTTGAATTTATTAATTTTATGGGTTAATTGAAACTGTCATTTTGAGTGTACCATTATTCAGTCATCTACAATTATGAAACCAATTAAACAAACAATCAAATTAATCCAACTAAACAAGTTTATAATCAACTTTTCAATTCATCAAAATATCCAAGTGTTCAAAACTTTATATCAACGATTCCAAATTTTTCAACAATAATCAATATACTATATTGAAGTGGATCAATGAGGAGATATCATTAAAAAAATAATAGATTAAAAAAAAAAAACGAATCTAAAATCAACAAATCAAAAAAACCAAGCTATAATCATAAAAATAAAACCTGAGAACAGAAGATATGACGAGGAGTTGACTCGAGTGTCCGGTGGTTCTCGCGACTTCGGTGGTGGACGGCGACGGCAGACGAGTGGACAGCGGTGGAGAACTTGAATTGTGTATTTGAAGACTTGAAGTTGGGTTTAAGGTTTAGAGATTTTATTGTTTTTGTTTTTTAATTTTGATTTTTTTGTGTGTTTGGGAGCATAAGCGCAAGTAACCAGAATCGGTCCCATGATTAATGGTGGACATGGCCTGGCCAACACGAGCATGGAATGACAATGGTCCGGCTTGGAATGAGAAATGAAGGGTGGGCCGTGAGACGTGCCGTGAATAAAAATAAAATAAGTTGGCATGGGTCCGACGAGTGGCACGAACTTTTGGCCCACGGCACAATTGTTATCTAAATAATAAAATTAATAAATTATATAAATAATATTAGTATATAATTAAATTAATTATATAATAATGTTAGCAAAAATAATATAATTATTAGCAAACTTTATTTGAGCTATCTCTGACTTTCTTATGAGACTACTATTCCCGAATCCCAACTAAATTAATGCTCAAGCATTTTTCGTGTGGAGTAGATCTTAAGGAAGGATTAAGCACTACAATAGCTTAAGTGATGAATAGCATTTGATTGAGGCCTCGTGAGGAGCCTTCCTGAGACCCATCCTATATTCGCCCTATTATTTCACTGCTTGTTATGGACTTCCACATGACCCTTCACAATTGGAATCGGTTCTTAAAAACCCATTATCTTCCTTCTTATGTACTTTTTCGAACAAGGTAAAACCAAGTTTTTTTAGGGACCCTCTAAAAACTATTATCATTCCTCTTAACGCTTTTTCACCCAAAATCGCATGGACTAGGTTCAAATTTTAACCATACGGGCATCTCGGTGGGTTTTTGCCAACTTTTTTTCTAGGACCTCGAAAACTAAAAAAAATAATGGATAATAGAGCCTTAGATTGAGACTTCCAAAGGGGCCTTTTCAGGACTCGTCCTATTTTTGCCATATTTTTTCAATGTGTGCTATGGATCACCACAGGAATTTCCACGATCAGTTTCGGCCCTTAAAAACCTGTTATCATCCCTCTATTGGGGATTTCCGAATTAGGGAAAAACAACTATTTTTGCGACCCTATAAAAACCTGCTATCGTCCCTCTTTAGGCCTTTTCACCCCAAATCGCATGGTCTAGGTACATATTTTAACCATACGAGCTGCCCGCAGGGATTTGCCAACTTTTTTTGCCGAGACTTCGGAAACTAAAAAAACATGAATAATAACCTTTGGTTGAGGAATCCTAATGGGCCTTTTCGGGACCTATCCTGTTTTCGCCCTGTTTTTTCACTGCGTGCTATGGACAACCACATGACCCCACAACCGTTCTCAGCCCCTAAAAACCTATTATCATACATCTGTATGCCTTTTCACCCCAAATCACCTATTTTGGGTTTCATATTTTAACCATAATTGCACCCCAAAGGGCTTTTGCTAACTTTTTTTCCCGAGACACTGGAAACTCCAAAAATATGGATAATAGTCTTTGATTGAGGCTTCCCTAGGGACCTTCCTGAGACCCGTCCGATTTTAACCCTGTTTTTCTCCGCGTGCTATAGACCACCACAAGAATCCCTACGATCGATTGTTGCCCTCAAAAACATGGTATCATCCCTTTATTGAGTATTTCCGAATAGGGAGAAAAACAACTATTTCCGAGAACCTACAAAAACCTGTTATCGTCCCTCTTTAGACCTTTGTACTCCAAAACGGCTGGTAGGGGTTCGTATTTTAGCCATACGGGCACCTCCGATAGTTTTTGCCAACTTTATTTCAGGCACTCGTGGAAAAACACCCTATTAATATTGTTGGTTTAACCCTATCAGTATCGTTTTTTATGGTTACAAATACAACAATTACTAATAGCAAAAGCTATTAGTATCGTTTGTAAAAACGATACTAATTACTGGGCTATTAGTATCGTTTTTCACAACAAAGGATACTAATAGATGTGCTATTATTATTATTATTGTTGTTGTTGTTGTTGTTGTTTTGTACTTAGATTTAATTTGTTTATAACATTATCGATGTGTATTAGCTATGTTAATGTTATTTTGTACTTGACTTTATTTTGTTCATAATATTATTATTGTGTTCATAATATATTTATGATACATGAATCATCATTTTTTTTTGTTTCATATATATATATATATATTAATTTATAATTTTCAAGAAAAAATATTATAAAAGTACCATTCAGCAAATGAAACAAAAATATAAGTGATATATTATTTACAAAAATATTATTATACCATACAGGCATCCCGAAGGGTTTTTCACATTTTTGAGAAAAAAAGTAATTGGCTATATTATTAACAATTGAATTTGTATTACTCCGTAATGCATAGATGTACATTATTGATATAGATTGGAAATTAACTAATTGTGTAACACTTTAAGATACTAAGTATATTTTTATAATATTTTCTAGCACTGAGGAGCCACACAGGCAAACGGTGATAATCAATCTCATAATCTTGTATAATCGAGGTTCGAGAGAGAATATTTAATCAATTAAGTTATCTCACACATTAAAATTTGATACAAAATATATGATATACAGAAAGTCAGAAACTAAGCTTTTTTGATACGGAGTATTGTATATGATATGACGATGCTAGGACTGTATTGAAGGACTAAGTAAGAAAACTTTAGCACGTACTATACGACTAGAAGTTTAGAGTATGCAGACGTGTAGCATTGAAGCTAATGAAAATTTATTCATTGTGTGGCAAATCAGGCGCCAAATTAAACCATTAATCTGAAATACTTTGCATTTCACATACATACTCCATTAACATTGAGATATATGAGGCAGGCATAGAAAGTATGCTATACTGGACTACTGGTCCATCAATACTAAGGCATTGGCCACACAGCGTCAACTCTTACAGTCTTACACGCAGTTATGCAGCGTAGAGGTTATGAATTCAAAGATATCAGCAAGAATTCTTTCCCTGACTACAATAGAAAGCTCTTCGCCACTTGGCCAGGAAGACATCATTATCTGTCCTATTACTTAACTTACCAAAAGGTCAGGTTCCAGCTATTGAGATTGATCCTAGTGTTTCGGAGACAGCTATACAATCTCAAGCAAGGAGCCAAAGAGGCGGGGATAAATGAACTAAACAGCTCGTGACCAACCCTCTGTTACTTTTAGTTTAGTAAAAAGTATACGAATAGAGAATTATATCAAAATAGTATGTATGGCAATACATTTGTGAGGCAACCGCACTGCAATGCTATGGTAAGAGCCATTACTCCGCAAAAGTGAAGTAATTGAATGAAGAGAAAGACCACTAATTAAGATAGCAATTGAAATTCTTGAAGCTAGAAATTGGTGTTTCCAAAAGAAATAAGGTAGAGGTCTCAAAATCAAAATTACACACATACAAGATGTTCTGGAAAACTTCACAAATGTACTGATGTACAAGCTTGAAAGTGCAAGTAAATGGCTTAGGAGCTACTTTCGGTGCAGGTATACCAACTTCGACTAGGAGTATCGAATGAAGACATTCCAGAAGTTCAATGTCTCATCTTCTGCAACAAAAGTCACTGCACAATTTCATCAAAATATGCATTAAAGATTTGAAAACACACTGCCTAAAAAATTAAAAAATATTGTGAAAACCAAGTTTGAGAAACTATATATGTAATAGAGCAGGTTGAGAAAGAAAGATGTACGTTTAGCCTTGCTGTATTTAATAATACGAGCGTCAATTTTTTTTCTCTGTATTTTTCAAGTATAATACAAGTTATTTCAATGTAAACAGGTACAATAATATAAACAAATAAGAATTACTTTGATCATTGAAATCAAAATATAAATCAAAATATGGGCTTAAACCAAGAGTAGAAGCAAATAAGATAAATCCATTTATTCATGTAGCACAAATATATCAGAAAGCTTTTGAAAGATCAGATACAACTTATAGTATTCAAAATTGTTGAGTGAGCACTCAACACATTCATTTATAAATTTTATGTATAATACAACACAGTACTTCACAGCTTCATTTACATTACAAATTACAGTTTAGTTTTAGATACAACTTTAGTTCATTAGACTTCAGTGCGCAAACAATTCGAGACCTTCGGGGCAGGTTTCGCAACTTCAGGATTCCCAAATACATTCCAAGCTGCAGCAGTTCACAGAATTCATAATAAATATTCACAATTATACAATCTTTAAAGTGCAAGCTTTTTCTATCATAGAAGGGAGTAGTGATCAAATCATCGAATGCGATTCACATGGGCAAACGGCTCAGGAGCAGCTTTAGGTGCAGGTTTAGCAACTTCAGGTGTTCCAAACACATTCCAAAACCTCAATGTCTCATCTCCTGCAGCAGAAGCCACTGTGCACCCATCTGGACTCTGTAACACAATTAATTGAAAAACCCATCAGTTTACACAATACATCAAACATATTAATCACATGACACAAAGATTACAGTTGCAAACACCATGTTCAGTACCTGAGCCATGTAAAGTACTCTGGATGTATGCCCAGTAAGCTCAGCCATTTTCACCATAGATGGGTATTTCCACAAGGTTAGCTGGTTCTGAGTGAACCCATGTGAGCTCAGCAACTCGCGCTCGTTCTTGCTCCACAGCAAAGAACAGACTTGGGATCCAGTGTCCACCGAGTTCAAGCAGGCACCAGTGTGGGTGTTCCAGAACTTGATGCATCGATCACCTGCACCGCCACCAGAAGCCAGCAAATTGCCCTGGAAGGGGCACCAAGCTAGGGCTTTCACTGCAGCGGTGTGGTCCTCAAGCCTGTGTAGCCACTGAGTCGCGGAGTTTGAAGAAGCCTGTGATCTATCCCAAATATGAAGAATGTTGTCATTGCCGCCACTAGCTAGCTGTTGGCCTGAAGCAGACCATTTCAGCCCACAAACCTCTTGCTGGTGTCCTCTGTACGTCTCAACAACATGATCTCTAATCCTCACATCGTTGTTCATGATTTTCCCGTCCATTGATCCAGTTGTGAGGATGTGATTGTTCCATGCTAGTGACCCAACACGAGCTGTGTGAGCGCCTTTTAGAGTTCTCAACTACAGAAAACAAAACCAGCAAAAGTCAGAATAGAGCTAAATAAGTAACTTAAGCAAAAGAAATGAAGTAATTACAGTAAATTGGTAAGCAGAATTCAAAGGTTTGAATGATTACCTGCCGGTTGGCTGTAGTATCCCACAGCTGAACTTCAGCATTGTTGAGGCCAACAGCGATATGGCGACCATCAGGAGCCCAATTCACACTGGTTACTGGGCCTTCATCATCATCAACAGTCACTAGTTCTGAAGTAGAACCAGTAGATGCATCCCAAAGGTACACTGTGGTTCCAAGAGCGATTGCAAGAACATTACCACTACCCCAATCCAACAAATTTAAATAATAATCGTCCAAGATATCGGGGGCATCTAATGTTCGCTCTGATGTCTGCAATTCAGGAATCAGCATTTACATGATTAGAACTAGCAGAAATTTAGTCACATAATAGAATTAGATGTGCATAAAACATATACACAGTTGCATATATAGAAAAGAAATTACCTGAGGGATGTGTCGGCGAGGCTTAACGGGCTTGGATTGCTGAACTGATGCATACTCCTGAGGCATGAACTCAACCGGGGCAGGCGGTTTGTTCTTAAATGCAAGGATCCTAGGTCTGTTCATGTTGAATACCTCCCTCAGCTGCTTGTGGTAAGCCTCCTTTGACGGTGAGCATCCAGCGGGGTTTTCCTTACCTTTCTTACCTTCGGTGAGCATGTAGTGCGCGTAGTCAAAATCCATTGCTGATCTGTTGGGGATAAACCTGTCCAACTGTTGAAGTTCAAAAGAAAATTAGTCAGAGATGCAAAATCACTCATAAGAACAGAACACATGTTTAAATTTACAAGATCAAAACTAATGCTAAATTACCACAAAAAAAAAGGATTTTTAACTTCTAACAGTACATAATTTGGAACCATTAAATTTCAAAAAGGAAAAAATGGATTTTTGATATTTTACTATAAAATTACTAATGAAATCAATCAAAAAGTTCTGAATTTTTTTTTTTTTTGTTTTGAAAATTGATACCCACATATAAAAAACCCAGTAATCAAATCAAACAAAAAGCAAAAAAATTTCATGATTTTACTCAAGATAAAATCATCAAAACCCTATTTTTGTTTCAATTTGCAAGAATTCCCAAAAATAATACAGCAAAAAATCAATAAAAATCAACAATTCTACTAAAATAGTTCTCGTTTTTTTTAATTGAACAATATCAACAACGCAAACAATCAAAGAACAAGTAAATTTAGATGAAGAACAAAAAAAAAAATAAAGAAACATGAACAAAAAAAATTAGGGTTTGGAAAAATTACATTCTCTTTAGAATTCTTCCTGGGGAGGGCGATATCTTGGAAAGCATTTCTGGGATTCATCTCAATTAATTAATTCCTGCAAAATTATACACTAACAACAACAGTAACAATAACACAAAATAATAGTAATAATAATTGAAGCAAAAAAATCGAAACCCTGTAAAAATTGGTTAGAAATTAAGAGCAGAAATCAGTTAATTGAGTAATTCAAAGAATGAGCTAGAAGATCGAAGCACAGAATTAGAGAGAGAAGATTGATTAAAATGAAGGTGATTGAAGTAAGGTTGAATTTGGGGGTTTATATAGCAATTAGGGTTTGTTTTACGGGGGTCCAACGGCTATATTTTGGATTAGAGTATGTTTGGGCGGCTGCTGCTGATAGCATGCTGTACTACAACAATTGTTTTTTTTTTTAAATTTTTTTTTATGAAGCAATTACAAATTTACAACTATTATTATTAATTAATTAAAAGAAGAAGGGAGGAAAATAATTCCAACTTTATGGAGTTGTGAATTTGTGATGTATGTATATTTAGGTGGCCGAAAGTAGACATTTTATTATTTTCTCATACTCCCATACGTATCAAAGAATTGGGCCATAAAGTAGGCTATTTTGAATTTCAAAAATCAATTTTTCAATCGTTACCTTTCTTCTAAATGACTTTAAAATACGTAAGACAATATGACACTAACAAATGACTTAAAGTCAACATAACAATGACTCCAATGGATATATATCCTGACTTAAAAATACATGTTAATCGAAAAACAATTCAATTTCAATGAAAATATTGTAAAAATAATATGAATAATTACTGCCTGACAAACATTTGACTTGCAATGAAGATTTATGCTTGCTACTTCAATGACGCAAATAATCATTAATGAATAACTCAAAGGACACCGTTATGTTTAACTCAAACAATCCAGAGCAACTTTAAAAACCAAGAAAAATTAAAATTTAACAACTCTAAAATTTTCCTCACCTGACTTTAGTGTTGCAATTCATTTCTCACCTATATTTTTAGGATTTCAGCATTTTACCGTAGAAATAGTTTTGCCTCCCGACATTTCATTTTGGCGCTTCTCCAAAATCTATTCACATCCGCCAAGTTAGTAAAAGTTGCAACAAACCTACGGGGATATACTTTCTCCAACTTTATGCATCTTTTCTAAATAATCCATAGTTGATAAATCGTATACAATCACATGCACCATTAACATGTAAGTTACATATCTTTCTTCTTTTTAGTTTATTTGAGTTTAAATCCACTTTTAATTATCTTTCTCTTTCTCTCTTCTCCACTCTTTTGAAAATAAATTAATCTTGTGTAAACAGGCGCCCTGGACCGTTATATGTACACTAAAAACTTGTTTAATTAAACCTTTTTTAATGGATTTCATTCCATTCATTTCATTGTTTGGTCGAACCATTTTAGCATAGAATCTCATACTTAAGAGGTTCTAAATCAATTTCTAAACCCCTAGAAACCCATTCAATATCCATTCGCCCATGATACAAACCCTAATTCATAATAGAGGAGAACGAGAAGCATCTACCATTTCCACCACCTTGCCACCACCCCATTCAACCTTTCCACAACCCTTTTAACCTTGTCAGGCCACCACTCTTTCGACTCCACCACCACCCAAATCAACATCACTACCACTCTTTTTGGACTCTACCACCACCCAAGCACCTTGCCACTACTCTTTCAACTCTGCCACCATCCAAATTAGTCTTGCCACCTCCTTTTGACCCCTGCCACCACCCAATTCAACCTCATCACCAACCAATTCGACATAGCCACCACCCTTTTGTCCTTGACACCAACCTAATTAACCCCACGACCACCCAATTCGATCTCGAAATAAAGTTTGAAAAAAAAATTAAATATATACATATATAAATATAGTTTAATACAAAAATATTTTATAAATATAAATATAAATAAGTGATATCAACTTAAATACAAAATAAGTGAAAATTAAAAGGGCCTTTTCTACATGGTACCTCTAATATTGGGGTTTTTATATCGTACTCTCCCAAATTAAAACTTTCACTACATGGTACCCCTAAGGTTCAGTAACACTAAGCCATGACCTTTTATTAAAGATGTTACAATCTTAATCTGGTGGCCCATATGCATTTGCTCGTATCTCATACTCTTCCATTTTTCCTTGCAATTAACGGGCACTATGAGCACTATGGCTCATACAATAAACAATTAACTAGCATTTAAAATCCATTTAATGATAAGGTAATAGCTTAGTAAATTAATGATTTTTAGAGGCATCACGTGAAAGTTTTAATTTAGGAGGACACAACGTAGAAAACTTAATACGTAAAGGGCACCATGTAGAAAAATCCAAACTAAAAGGAAGGGACACACCTCTTTCCTTTCTCTTTTCTCTCCCAAAAAATCCTGGCCTCCATCCTTGAATTTTCAAAGGGCCGCCATCGATTAAATTCAATGGCCATCGATTAAAATCGATGGAAACCCCCAATTTATTTCTTCTTTGTTTTCGTCTATGTGTTTATACTTTTAAGTTGTCAATTATGCTTCCTCCATTGGAGAGGATTGTTTCTCCCTTGAAAGAAAGAGTTTGTTCTACCCCTCTTGAGAGAGACTATTGTTAATTTGTATTCTTTATATTCATAGATCTATTAAGTCATGGTAAATTTGGTTTATATAATAAGGCTATATATGAGTATTCAAGGGTTTATAAAGATGGAATCGATGAAGATCATCCTCACGACTACAACACCTCTATATATTCCAACGATGTAAGCGGGAGATGCTCCACAATGCAAGATCTACTCGACAATATTAGTTTTGATGAAGGAAAATTTTATTTGATTTAATTTATCATGTATTTGTTAGAATCGAATGCTTTTGTAGATATCGTATGTCTTATTATTAATGAATTATTTTTACTTTCAAAAAATAAAATTAAGTAAAACCTGAAATAAGTGCACTTAACTGAAATGAGTTGAAACATATTGTACTGTACTATACTGAACTTGATTGAATTGAATTAAAAATAATTGCAAAGGAACAAGGCCTTACAATTCTTATCTCTCCTCCCCTTGCTTTTCATTAAGGTTAAAATTGTCTTTTAGATCATTAAATTTATCCTAATATCTTATACAAACCTTTTAGGTATTATTCCAAAAATTTTAATGCTAACTACTTTTATCCCTATCTCTATCCCCTTCCCTCATTATCAGGGTTGTGCGGAATTGCCACATATTGGAGAAATTCCAATCCAGAATTCCGGATAGATAGATTTTGAGAATGAAAATTCTTGATCCAATTTCAATTCGCGAACATTCGATTTTCTAGATATTAGGAGAAAAAAAAAGGCTTTTCAAATCCAGATTAAGAAAATTACTTTTCTTCCAACTTCCAAGATCATCAAACTAAGTTAAATGAATATTGTAATTTTATCATTTATCATGGTTGAAGTGGCAAGACTCCCCCTTACTTTTGCTATTAATCTGACTCTTCTTTAGCCGATGAACTACATAGTTGACTATCATCAATCATCATCCACCCTCCACATTTTGGTTGTTAAAGAAGTCACAAAAACTTCAGAGTATTCATTGAAACTTGATAGCACTAAAAACATTCAAACATAAATTAACTAATAAGAACTAATTTCAACTTTTGAATAATCAAATCAGAATGACTAATTTCACATTAGAATATACCAAATCAGCCGTTAATTTTGAATAATCAGCATTTTCACTATTATAAGTTTAATTTAAAAGTCCACCCGACCTCTCTCCTCCCTCTTTTCTCTCCCAACGTCGATGGAATGCCCTAATTTATTTCTTCTTTATTTTTGTTTATGTGTTTTTACTTGCGAGTCATCAATAATATTAGCTTCCTCAATTAGAGAGGATTGTTACTCCCTTCAAAGAAAGAATTTGTCCTACCCGGCTACCCCCTTGAGTAAGACTATCATTTGTTTGTGTTCTTTATTTTCGTAGATCTATTGAGTCGTGGTAAATTTGGTTCATAGATGAAGGTTATACATGTGTGTCATGGTTTTTTTTTTTTTTACCAGTTACATGAAGGTGGATTAGATGAAGATCATCGTCTCAGCTATAATACATTGTTAAATTGTCTCTCCAAGGAGCTTATATTCCAACAATTCGATATAAGTGAGAGATGCTCTACAATGTAAGATCTACTCGATGATAGTGGTTTTAATGAATACAAATTTTATTTGATTCAATTCATCATGCATATGTTAGATTCAATGGTTTTGTAAATATCGTATGACTTATTATTAATGAACTTTTACTTTCAAAAAAAAAACAAAAGAAGTTAATTTCAATTTCACAAAAAGTAATTAAGTGGTTCCAATAATAAATTGGACATTTTATTTTTGAAATAATCACAAAATAAAACAATGTCATGGATTAAAACTCATGGATTAAAACAAACAAACCAAAAAAAAGTCATGGATTAACTCATTAAAATTCATGAATAAAAACAAAAAGGCAAACATGAGCACGATTTGTTATTCTACTAATAATTTTTCTCATGAATTAATTAACTAAAAACATGGATTACTGCAGATTTCTATTTTCGAACTAAAGGTGGGAAAAAAAAAAAACAGACAAAGCAAACATGAATTGAGGACTTGCTGGCGAGACAGTTAAGGCTTTGATGGTGGCTAAATTGAGGTAGCAACGCAACAAGTGATTTTAGGGTTATGTACTTATATTGACTTATTGGGCATCATCACAAATAAGAATGGGCAGCCTAAAGCTGCAACATATATGTTTTAATATATATAAAATTATAAATTCGGATTGTCTTTGGACCCAAACTAGTATCCAATTTCCTATATTTCAAAATTTTGATTTTCGGGTCGTAAATTCTAAAAAACACAGTTCTACTCATTAATCATCCTATCCCTTTAAACAAACAAAAAAAGTTCTCACATCCCTTCCCACTTAACCCTACCCTTTCCCTCCGCACACGGGCAAATTAATCTTTTTAAATTTGTTCCTTGTCCCTCCCACTTATACCAACATTAGGTATAGAAAGGTATTTTTATCCCAAATTGCCAACCCTATGATCCTTCTCCTTATCCATATCTCCTTAAATAAAAACTATAGTTTTAAATTTATAGTTAACCTTGAATTGTGTCGAATTATACTTACAAGAGCAATGAGTTTCTCTTAAACCCTAGAATTTGGGGGAGACCGCACCATTTGATAACCGTGAGGCATGTTGTATATAAGACTAAGACCCTGTTCTCCTCGTCTTATTTTTACTTATTTTCAGCAAAAATAAGTTAAGTTCAACAAAAATAAGTTCAAATCAGCAAAAATAAGTTCAATTCAACAAAAATAAGTTCAGTTCAGCAAAAACCAATTTCAATCCTTAATAAATTATTAATGATTTCAGCAAAAATAAGTTTTGTTCAGCAAAAATAAGTCCAAATAAGTTCAGTTCAGCAAAAATAAGGTCAGATCAGAAAAAATAAGTTCAGATCAGCAAAAATAAGTTGGAGAGAACATGGCCTAAGTAAATTTTTCATGCAAACTTAAGCACCCATAAATAAATAAACAATAAACAAATCTCAACTATAGTTTCGTGTTTGGAGGTCGCAAGAGCAAATAACGAGAATTGATCTCATGATCCCCTGAAACTGAAAGCTTTAAGCCTTTAACCACCTCATCTATTTCTCATCGAACGCTATGATTTACTCTAACCTACATAAGAAACAAATCACATGATGATTTTGTAGTCGAATTTAAAAAACCTCTTTAACCAATTTACGATCGAGTGAGTATAACAAGCTATTAAGCATGAAATTAAATAAGAGCCTCGTGCTACCAATCTGGATTAGGTGCACCCAGAGCACCTTCCTCTAGGTGCACCCGGAGCACCTTCCTCTAGGTGCTCCAAGTACAAAACGTTGCGTTTTGCGCAGTTTCCATAAATCTCCAACAACCACTGCTATATATACGCAGCAAATTCCTTTTTTTTTTTAGTCCATCCTTCATTCTCTCTGATTCTTTCTCTTCTTTCTCTCAAAATCAAAAACAATTCTCTCTCTAATTTGAAACCCTAGAATTTCAATCATGGCAGATTCAACAGAAAATCAAAGAAATACAATTCAAAACAACACAAAAACAGACGAAGATCTACAAGAAGTAATGAATGAAGATTTTACAAAAAATTGTAAGCTATAATTTTCGTCAAATTTTTCATAATTTTATTTAATAAACGTTCAAAAAGTTTCAATTAAAGTTCAGAAGTTATAGTTCTGAAATTTTGCATATATGCTGTTGAAGATTCATAAATGTTCCAGAAAAAATGAATTAATGTTCAGAAATTAAATTTCTATATTAATATGTTGTTCTGAACTTTTTCATAAAAATTCTGAACATTAGCAAAATTGAATTGTTGTTCAATTTCTCTTGTAATTGATGTATTCATATTTCTGAACTTTTTCATAAAAATTCTGAACATTCAGAAAAAATGAATTGTTGTTCAGTTATGTTCTTCTAATTGTTGTACAATGAGTTAGTGTTCAGCTTATTAATTTTAATGTTTTCAATTTTTGCAGATGATTCAATCCAAATGATTGTAAATGAAGCTAATGAATCTGAATTGTTGAATGTAAAAGTGAACAATGATGAAAAAGTATTTGATTTGTATAACAAACAGTTATTTCTCTTGTAATTCTAAACATTCAGAAAAAATAAATTGTTGTAGATGGTACACGAGCTCTTTTGGAGCTATATGTATAAATTCAAATTAATATTCAAAATAATAACATAAATTTTCAATCTTAAAACAATAATGTTCAAATAACAACATTAAAGTTCACCAAAAAACTATATGATCCAAAAAAACATCATTGTTCAAGGTAACTACACCAATGTTCAGTTCAAAAACATAAATGTTCAAAATAAAAATATAAATATTCATTTACCTAAGCACTGAATCAATGTTCACGGAAGAAAAATTAATGTTCAAAATAAAAACATAAATGTTCATTTTACATAAGAACAACATTAATGTTCAGTTAAAAAACATTAAAGTTCAGAACAAAAACATCAATGTTCATTTTACCTAAGCACTAGTAGTTTTTCCCTTGGTTTTTCAATAACAGCTTCCATATCACCAGTAGATTCACCAACTTGTTCTTCTTCAACTTTGTCTTTTTCCTTGGACAAAACATGTGAAACAAACTGAACAAACTCACTCTCAGTCAAACCAAAATCTTCATCCAAACCAACAACATTCTTTTGCTTTTCACTATCAAAGTACCTGATAACATCATCAATATTTAGAAAAGGAGGTGTTGCCAATTCAAGGTTGGTGTTAATATTGGATTTTGAAGAAGAAGGATCAACAAATTTAATAGAGGTTCCTTTTGGAGAACTAATGATCATCACTTTTAACAAAATGAACATCAGTGTTAAAAAAATGAACATCATTTTAAAAAATGAAATTGAACACTAAAGATAATAAAATGAACATCAATATAAAAAATAATGAACACTAATAGTAAGAAAATGAAAATCAGTTTCAACAAAATCATTACAAATAAGTAAATTAAAAAAAATAAATAAATAAAACAAATAAATAAATAGAGCAACTGACAAAATAAATATAAGAGAGAATAAACAGTTATTTGGGACAAAATTCAATTTTTGAAAAAAAATATTCAACTATCGCACGTGTCTTACACGTATCTGAGAATACCTAAAGGAAGGTGCTTTAAGTGCACCTAAAAATTTGCGTCGTGTTTCAACTAGAAAACATAGAATTATACAAAAAAAATACGACATAATAATCAAAGTCAAATTTAGCAAACCATATTTTCAGTTTTCCTCCACTAATTTTCTTCTTCACTCCAAACAATGGCAAATATGGCTTTCAAGACCTCAACTTTCTCCTCCTATGGCCGCTTACCCTCCTTTCTCTCTCCTCCCCAGGTCCTATTTTCTCTCGCTAACTCTAATTTTGTCTTCAACTTCACTACTTTTCTTTCAATTTCCAATTTTGGGTTATTAAAGAATGATTTATTTTTTTATGGGTGTTTGATTTTTTTCTTTGTTTTTGTTAATTATGGGTAATTTCTGAATTTCGAACTTTTTTTTGGGTGATTAATGATGTTATGAATGATTTTTGACATTTTTATATGGTAAGACCATATGTTAGCTATCATTTTGTCAATGAACTTGAGAATTTTTGTTAGTGTGATGGACTTTAGGCTTATTTACTATAGTAACTATACACAATACTAGGAGTAAAATTTCTAATTAGTAATAAATTTATTACATCATCAATGTGGGAAATTATTATAATTAACTAATGTTGTTTTGTTGAGTGCTGGAGTCATTAGGAGCAGTTGTAACAATTTGCTTCTGCTGTGAATCTGTGATGCTTGCTGTCAAGCTGCTCTATGATGTTTTGTCGAAGTGTTGACGGTGCTAGTGTCACCGAGTCCTCTAGCTGGGCGATGTAGAAGACATGCCGAGCTTGGAGAGCGAAATATTGCACTGAGTTGACTGCAGTGTAGACAGATTGATTCTCCCCTTGTTTTGTGTTAGGTTAACTTGAGTAGTATAACTGATCGCACGACGCACGCCTTAGGAAGATATTGAGCTTGGCTGAATCCTTGATGCTGAAAGTAAGACACACGTGCCTTGTTTAAGGTTTCATTGGGGACAATTTTATCACTAGTAGGGATGATGCCGTTCACATATGCTGATACACTGCATGTAGTAATGCTACCATTGTCTCTTTTGATAAACAAAGTGTAGTCAGTTCATAAGTGAGCTTTACAAATCATTTGGCTTGATGCTTTTTATAGGCCATATAGGTACCTTTTTAACCTACACACCTTTTGTCCTTTTTAAGTAATGTCCTCGTATAGCTTCATAAAAACTTCTTCAACTAATTCGTCATTCAAGAAAAGCATTTTTCACATCTAACTGAAACATTTTCCATCCCTTGCAACCTGCCAAAGAAAGAATACGCCTTGTTCCAACCATTTTGATGATAGGAGAAAATGTCTCCATAATCTACACCATACCCTTGTTTGAACCCTTTAGCTATCAGCCTAAGTGACCAATTGCTTCTATCAGTCTTTTGATCTCGGATACCTGTTTACAACTGATAGGTTTTGGTTAGGAAATAAGTCAGCCATATCCCAACTATTATTGTTTTCAAGTGTCTCTTGGTAAGATTTAGGTTCAATCATAGTAGTAGCCACAATCAGTTTGAGCTTTATGTGAGGAAGATAGGGAATTGAAATGAAGTAAGTTGCATCAATGAGTTTCAGATGTAGCCTCAGAATAATGGGGTATGGACTATAGGAATGATGATTGCAAATTGTTATGTAATGGGAAATTTTTTGTACAGGTTCTATATGCCTATATGTTACTCGTATAAGTATCTGTTTTCAATCAATAAAGGCTCAGTTTATGTCTTGAACACTTGGAATATCACTGATTTTTATATGAGTTTTAGAAGTTCTATATTTCTATAGATGATATTTCATATCGCTACCTACCAGAAATTTCGTATCAACCTACAATTTTAAGGTCCAATTCTTATTTTTATTTTAACATTATACATTCTATTAAGGATCATTGGTTGTTGGAACAGCTAGATCCAAAGGTTGTAGTATCACTAGGGACTTTTATTCTGTTCGATCTAAAGTTTTTCATCAGCTGTCTGAGTAGAACAATTTGTGTCTAGAATCAAACTGCACGCGTTAACTTGAAAATATGCTAAGATATTGAAAATCATTGCTTTCAGCGTCAAGTTTGAGACAGAGTAGTGATTATTGTTTTGATTGTACGTAAAAGTTAATTATTTTCTCTAAATATATGGTTTATATATATCTTGTTTATAATTGTAGATACTGGTTAATTATTAATGAAATTGTTATTCCATTGGATTAGATATCAACTCAATTTTGTATGGCATTTTATTAAGACTGATATTCCTCGCATATATGGTTCTCTAATTACACTTAGGATTGTACATCTTACAAATAGCTATACTATTACCCTACAAGGAAAAGGGGCATCATCACGACGAGTTTTACTAATGTAATAGATCGAGTAATGACAATATATAAGAGATTTTAGTATGGTCATCACTCATTAGAAAAGGCTTTGTCGTAAATAACTTTACAAGAATTTTTGATTTCTTGTGTATATTAATCATGTTATGACCTATTTTAATTCTATTCACAGTTGACCATTTAAAGACCATTTATTCATTTCCTAGAATTTGCAGAAATTCTGTGATTCTTTTCACTTGACTTAAATCAACAACTACTAATTTATTATGCATTCATAATGTTATGACTTCTCGTATACTTTATGCCTCTGAGGACAACGCTGTATAGAATTAGGATTGTCTTATGGACAAAACTTGATGTTGATTAGCTGTTTAAAATTTAAGATGGCTAAGTAGGAGACTTTTGAAATGTGAATAGAATAATTTCATATATAGCTATTAGGGTGCTCTTCCTATAATTGTTTTCCTATTTCTGTTTCAAACTCATATTTTATATCTGGTTCTCCATCTTGGCTGCAGTTGACTACGACATATATGTCCCAGTGTTCCAGGAAACTCAACAATCACCCCCGTCGTGTAAAAGTTTTTTCACAATACTCTCAGACACAAGATCTTTTTACATCACGTCTCCAGGGTACCTTGCCTTTACTCCCTCTCCTATCTTACTTTGTCTGTACAGTGGATTGTTTAGATTTGCATTTCTTTTGTGATGAATGTCGTGCACTTGTGTGTCACAGTCTCATAGCTGTTTTTTGGGACTCAAATACCGAAGACGCCATCATGCTACTACTATTTGTACACTTAAGGTTTTTCCTCTGTTTTGTTGTTTTTGCATTATTATGTATGGGTATTGGATATATTAGGAATCTGGTTAACATAAGGGAAAGACCAAGGAAAGGAGAGAAAGGATAAGAGAGGAAGAGTACAAGACACAATTGTTTGTAGTAGCTGATTACCCGGATGCTTTTGCAACCCTTTTGTTGATGATTATGGTATGGAAGGAATCATTTTTTTGCTTTTTATTAAGAAGATACAATAAACACTTCAGATCTCTTATCCCTAAGTCCATTTCCAATATTAGTAACTTAATATCAGTAACTTTCTAATATGCATCCCTCATTCCTTTTTTCTCAGAGTTATCAATTTCCAACGCTGGTATCCTTACTCAAGTAGGAACACCTTAGGGTTAGGAGAGGGGAGGGAGTTGGTAAGAAATACTTCTCCTATGGGAGTTAGGTTTTCTTTGAAGCTGTCTCTCTCAGTCTCCTTCCTCTGATCGGATTAATGATTTTTCCAGCCCTTGCATGTGTCAAGTTACACAGAATAAGCTTATTAGATAAGCAAGGTCATGGAATCATTGTGTCATTTTATGTTATTATGGTGTCAACAATTGTTTTTGGTAGATATTTAAGTTATCAGGGGACTCTGAATTCTTCATGCTCTAGTTGCATTTAATACTTAATTGCTGTCAAAATCTGTCTCTCTTTTATAGATAAATGATGATCTATTTTTGTTTTTGCTTGTTAGGTTTTATTTCATTTATAGCCAGGATAAGATGTTGACTTTGTTTAGCAATCTGGAATGCTATTTAACATATGCATTCGGTCAATGTAATAATGTTGGATGCATTAAGTGTTTGTTCTTTTCCATGATCCCATGGAAAGCATTATAATTTATATTACCTCAGTATTTGCTTTCCTCAATTTTTTATATAAATTTTTCCTTCTGATAGATCGTATCCAAGACCTTCCTAGGCTGGTTGAGGATATAGTCCAGACATCCATTAATACTGGACCACGTGGGGCCTTAAGACTAGCTCAAGGTGTGCAGGCAGTTGTTGGAGTTGGTAGTGAGTGGCTAGCGGATGTCTCAAAGGTATTTTGTACTGTGACGTTCATGGAATAAAATCCCCTTGTTCTATATAAATGGTTCCTACTGTCATCCAGGAATTCAGGATACTAATCCATTTCCCTTTTTGCAGCAGACAAGTACAACAGCTGGTTTACCCTCTGATTTACAGTCCAGATTGCTTTCCCCTTTATATTTGAGGAAATTGTTTGAACGCCTAGGGGCCACCTACATCAAATTGGGCCAGGTAGTGCATTACAGGCATTCTACATTTCTATCATTAATATTACTTGATTTTCTTTCATACTGCCGCATCATCCTCGGATTCCTCTCTTCTTTTTGGGATCATTTGACCTTTCCTCATCTCCTCTTTTTGTGAAAAGTCTTGTTTCCATTGCTGAAGTATTCATCTTGTTAAATATTTCTTTCGATGTTCAGTTCATTGCATCTGCACCTACCCTTTTCCCTCCAGAGTATGTTGAGGAATTTCAGAAGTGCTTTGATCGAGCACCTCCAATCCCCTTTGAAGAAATCAAAGCTATTCTGAATCAAGAATTGAAGAGACCAATTGATAGTGTATATGAATACATTGATCCAACACCCCTTGCATCTGCCTCAATAGCACAGGTTTCTTTATTTTCCTTTTTTTTTGTTGGCTAGACTAATCTGGCTAAAGAGTAAAGACAGTTTAACCAACTTAAAGTGTTGTGTGTCCAGGTTCACGCTGCAAGGCTAAAAGGCTCTCAAGAGGATGTGGTCATAAAGGTTTTGAAACCTGGGATAGAAGATGTATTAGTTTCCGATCTTAATTTTGTCTATGTTGTGGCTCGCATATTAGAATTTCTGAACCCTGAATTCAGCCGTACATCACTGGTAAATAATGGATCTAATTTCATGTCATTTTAAGGCTATTTATTTCAATATTTGTCTTTTGGCTGAGTTATAGCTTGAGTCCTTTTTACTTGTGATGCAAAATCTCTCCATTAAGGATTAAACTTTTTAAAACCATAAATTCTAACATTAGGTAGTTGTACAATAAATCATTGTATGATGGGTTTAAAGGCACCCTATCAATATTAAAAGAATAAAAGTTACCCATATGTTTTGCTAATTAAGTTGCTGCTTTAAATTTGGAAAATGGTTTATGGATTCCTCTTTCCGAAGGGATAGGGTTGCATCTAAGGAGCCTGTTAACGGGTTGCATGCTTGCATTACCCTTAAAAATTGGGCAAGTTTTGATGTTTATTGGGAAACTTTAAACTTGCTTTACATTTCTTTGATGTGCAACTGTGTTACACAAGAGTTTTTGTCTATTAAATCATGGTTCAATCTGACTCCGAAAACTGTACAAGTTTTGGACTTACGCTTGATATGGAGAATGAGAAACAAATTTAATGTCGTGATACAACTGAAAAAACTACATGTGATGTCCTCTCCCCTTGAATGACAGCTTAACATGATTATGATAGAATTGAGGTCCTTTCCTTAGAGTTATAGCTGGCTTTTTACAAATAAATAATAAAATGAAATTATCTGTTATATCAAAAAAGACAATTGATGGTCAAGGAAAAAGATAACAATTGAATAAAATGTAAGGAGCAACAACGTCTGAATGATAGTATTCTGAAACAGATTTATGATTATTAGCTTGGTCTAATTTGTGAGTCAAAGAAACCATAATCGTCTCAATAATACCCTGTTGGAGAGTGGACAGCCATCGAACTCTGAGCTTAAAAAAGTCCAGAAATTTTGGGAAAAAAAATAGTCATATGAGAACTAAGCTCACCTGTCTGCCTGCCAGTTATGGCCTTGCTGAAGATGCTGACTTGATGGAAAGAACAGGCACCTGATTCTTATCACCAGGGTTCTGAAATTGTGAAATCAAGGAAATTTAAAGAATTTGAGTCATTTGACAGTAGTGGTAGTCTAGTATTCCAGTAGCAATGACATCCCTACTGGCTTTTTTTTTTTTTTTTTTT
>PYUH01000185.1:1962007-1984322 GCA_016808085.1 Suaeda aralocaspica
TGTTTTTTTTTTTTTTTTTTTTTTTTTCATCTCCCTCATTTTATGCTGAAGCATTCTCCGTTGGTTATGCCGTTATGTTAATGACCAGCTATAAGGAAAGGACTATATTGCTCACGAGCATTGACTCAACATCCGTAATCTGTTGTTTGGCTGAAAGGCAAGGTAGGTGGTAGGTGAGTAGGTCTACCAACTTCACAGATGCATCCCTTTTCTGAAAGGTCCTTTTCAGTGTCTTAATTTTCTGCATCTATTTGCTATGCCTCTTTTAGTCAATGTCACTTTTAAATGTAATTATTATTCTCTTTGCTCTTTTTTTTTTTGTCTTTCAGCATCTAAAATGCTCAAGTTTTCTAACAAAGTTTAAACATTTGACTCATAAGAAATAAATTATTCAGTGTCTGAAACAAGCTGAACTAAACAAAAGTTAATGAAAAAGGAAATGACGAATATTATTTTTATAATAGAACAGTCAATCAGTTAAAATCTATCACTTTCATATGGTTATTGGTAAGAATTGGCTGTAACTTTTCATACACCATATGTTCCTCACTTCCATGCACCTTTTCGTCGTATGCTTCCTACTTCTCTTGCGCCCTAGTCTTTACTCATTGTATTTTGAATTGGTGATTGGTCACTTTATGCTTAATTTACAAATGCAAAATTTGATTATTTAATCAAACTCAATTAACCCTTAAGAAATTTGTGTTAATTTTTCAAAAAGCAGATTTAATCTTTATAGTTTAAACACCTCTTGAAGGTCCAAATGACTAAAATTCGTTATATCTACTTGGGGATCTAGGTTTCTCGTAGCATCAAATTTCTTGGTTTTGGTATCATTTTTATTTATTTCTCTTTTTTATACTCTCTAAGGACTAAGCTACTTTTTCTGTGAAATAAGCTAAGTATATATTGTACTTGTATCTTAGGTTGGTGTTGTTAAAGATATAAAAGAATCAATGCTTGAGGAAGTTGACTTTATTAAGGAGGCTGCAAATATTGAGGCCTTTAGGAAGTACCTGGATACTATGATGCTCACTATGCAAGCTACAGCTCCCAAAGTATACTATCATTGTAGCACAAAACAAGTTCTCACAATGGAGAGGCTGTATGGAGTTCCTCTTACTGATCTAGACTCCATTAATTCTCTTGTACCTAGTCCTGAAGCAAGTCTAGTAACTGCTCTTAATGTCTGGTGAGTTCTAACTGTTTTAGTGACCCTCATTAAATGTTTGCGTTTGAAACTTTAGTTTGACTCTGTTTATATAATTGCAGGTTTGGTAGTTTGCTTGCATGTGAGTCATTTCATGCAGATGTACATGCTGGTAATCTTTGGCTATTACGTGATGGCCGTATTGGATTCCTTGATTTTGGTATGCATTTTAATCTGTTGCTGTTTTATATCATTCATTGCAAAAAATTATCTTCTGCCACCTTTTCTGCATTACACCAAGATACTATCTGCCTTTTGTTACTGTTTTATATTTAACACTGCAAGTAATTATCTTCATCCACTTCTCCTAATTAATTGTATGAGAAAGAAAGTGGAAAGGGTAATAGTCTTATTTATACGGGAATAAGTTATCGGAGGGCTAATCAGTAATATAAGGAGAATCGGTTGTGCCTTTCTTGCTGAGAGGTTAGAAAGTGGGGTTGTAAACAAAATTCTGTTGTAATAAAACGAGAGGAAGGCCGTAAGAAAGGGTCTTTCAGAAATAAGTGAGATCATAGTTTTGTAGCTTGGAGAACACCCTTCCTCTTGAATAAGAGGGTTGTATTCTATGGGTTACTGTGATCTTTAATGCAACTATTTATCCTTGACCAATTGTAACACCCCAAAGTCTACTAATCGAAATATCACATTTTTTTAGAGAGAAAAACCATGATTTTAATAGATGCTGGGGTATTACCGCCACATTTAATTTATATAAAATAAATGCTAGGCTAAACAACTACTTTCTTACTTTGCACAAACTAAAATTATCTCCAATAGCTTATATTCAATGAGTCACATACATTAAACTAAAGCAAACCAAACTTAGGTAACAATCTTCAAACCACTCACAATAATTAAGAAAACACACTCACTAAAATTAGTAAAACACACTATAACCCAGATTACAAGATTTCTAAATAAAATATAAGATATAAAGTGAGCTCTTCCCTTCCAACGTCATATATTATAATCCCCATACTCACATGCAAACATAAGTACTAGGAGAAAGATACAAATAACTCAAAATCAGACAAAAGCTGGTAATTTATACTCCATCCCGTAGCAAAATAATAGTTTTAGCATTTGAAATTTTTTTTATACACACATTGGCAATTATAAAACTCTGAGTTAAACCGATACAAATTAAATCATTTGAACATTCAATAATTCAATTAACCCTTAATATTTTTTTTTTAAATGGGAAATGGAACGTCGATAGGCGGAGAATAAGTCCCAAAACCACCTATCTTATTAGGGTCGTCACCCTGATATCAATAAATTAATCTCCATAGTGGCCAAAAGTTCTTAGTGTACACACCCCTCATTAAAAGCCCATTGATTAGTACCAATGAGTTCACAATTAGGAGGATAACTACAATATCACAATCACAAATAATGTATTTACATGACCTATTAGAAGCCCGACTACCTAAGATGTCGAGGGGTTCACTACTAATAGGTTTAGTGTTCCAAACCTTTGGGGGATACATCCCATAAGCATTGCTTCCCTTTCCTTTATAATTATTTATGTTAGTATTATAAGTATTATAAGGTATGGCATAATCCTCAATGCTCAAATTATGCTTTCAAAAAATCTTACCAGTGGATAAGTATTGATTTATCTTAATTTAGGCATACACATACTATTCATATTAGCATTTATATTATGCTTCGTTAAACCAAAGCTAACTTTCCTAATTCCATGCGTGTTTTGCTCTAAACTCGTGAATAGTGAATCTTTATAAGAAGGTGAGTAAAGTAGTACACTAGATTTTACTGCCAATAAAAAGTTGAATAAGAACACTAATTTCTTAGCAACAAATATTATATTGCTTTCATATGGTATCAAATTACCAATCTCCAACAATATTATCAAACTACAAAAAATCTTTATCTTATTAGCATATTGAAGTACGTAGTATGGTTAAATACTTAGCAACTAACTCATCATAGGCTCATATAACACATCGAAAATTTATGGGATTTAAAGGAAAGTGATGGACATAAGAATTACCTTAGTTAGGCTAATTTCACAAGTCAGACAAACGATCTAAAAGCCTTCGGCTAAGAACTCGTTGCCGTCTATCGTAGTATGTGCCCAAATACAATAAAGTATCTAGTTAGTACTTGAAGAATTTTTGAATGTATTTAGGTCATAAACTATGAACATAATTACAATTAGACTAGAGAAAACCTTTTGGGTCTAAAACTAGAGATTGGTAGATTTGTAAATAAATACTACCTCCACCACGTTTTAGTTGCAACAAAAACAATATTTTGTGAGGTATAAAATAATATTTGTTGCAACTAAAACGTGGCGGAGGTAGTATAAAATTCATGCATTTTGAAAAGGAAATTTTACACTTAAGTTATTAATTAGTTACTACTTGCTATGATGGGTTAACGTTACAATTTAACAACAAAACAATCATCGTTATTATTTATTTATTTTTCTTACTATTAAAGAAAACAAATCACCAATTAATTTGTTGTTTACAATTGAAGAATAAGGGAAACAACGAAAGAATCATCAATAGCGTGACTGTGTGATGAACTCATCAAAACTTTTTTTAGAGAGAATAATTAAGACGGTATGGAGGAAATTTTAGATACTCCCTTCAACTCAAAATACTTGCTACATTTTGATTTTCTTACTATTCATTCAATTTCTTAAACCATCTATTGGTTCATGTACGTAATTAAAATTATAGTCATATTAGATATTGTTGATTCGTCTCGAAGTATACTTTCCAAAATTATACTTTTTACATGTATAAAACTAGAAATATTAATATTTAAAGTATGTCTTGAAAACCGTGTAAATAGTGAATGTAGCAAGTAAAAGTAAAAAAAATACAGGAGTAAAAAAAAGTGATAAGAGAAGAAGAAGAAGTAAGAAACTGAATTTGTGAAGGGAAAACTGAATGGAGAAGTTATGAAAGATAAGCATTTGACATATTACGTATAATGTGAGCAGTTAAGCTGTTATTTATTTATTTATTTATTTATTTATTTATTTATTTATTTTACCTTTTCAAGTAGGTAAATATTTGAAATTAATTACATTATTATCATTTTGGTTATAAATAAATATATAAGATAAATAATGATAAGTAAAAGAGATAACATTGCACTTCAAATAAGATCACAAAATAGCGAGGTGTTATATCTAGTGTCTGATTGCTTTCTTCTGTGATTAATTTCTTTGTGTTGTTCGAATCCCAGCAAACAATTTCATTCTTTCTATCTCTTTTTTCTATGATAAGGGAGTTAATTCTCAATATCTGAGTTTGAAAGAAATAATTTTATCATGTATTATGTACCCTCTTGCCTAGAAAGCACTTCCATTCTTTTTGGCATCTCAGGCATGCCCTGGTTGTTGCGACTTCTTTAATATTGCATGTAGAATCTTTATTCATGCAACTGGAATTTATGTAGTTGCACGCTATCAGATCATGACAATGTGGTGTTTAGCAATCTGTTACGAATTATGACAGATGGGTGCACAAAGTCTATATGTCAAATCACCTCTCTTATGGCTGTTTTTAGATGCTTTAGTCTTACAGTGTTTCATTTATAAGTGATATATCTTACATTTATTATGGTTTCATGCACTATCTCTCTTTTCTTAATGCAACGTGTCCTTCTGGACTTCTTATATGTTTGTTTTCAGGCATAGTGGGACGTGTATCTCCAAAGACATGGGCTGCCATCGAAGTGTTTCTTCAGTCTATCTCTACTGAAAAATATGAATCTATGGCCTCAGCTTTGATTGAAATGGGTGCAACAAATCAGAATGTTGATACTAAAGCCTTTGCAAGAGATTTGGAAAAGATCTTTTCCTCAATACAGGTTGGTGATGCCCTCGGTTTTACTGAAGAAATATTTATGTTAGCTTCCAACATTATTAGCATTGCTTGCTATTGTTGCATTGAAATGTGCACCAACACTATGAATGTGGGAGGCTAACATCAAACTCATGCTCATATAGAATGTGCAAAGTTGGATTATATTTAGATCTGCTGTTATTTCTTTTTTGCAGGATTTAGATACAGAAATTGTTGTTGCAACAGCAAGGGGGGCAAGTACAAATGCAACTGCTGTTGCTGCTAATGTAATGGTTGATGAGAGGCAAATGAATGCCCTATTTCTTGATTTGGTAAGTTATTCAAACAGTTTACTTATGGCGCTATTTATAGTGATTTTACTGGGTTGTCTTGCATTTAAACTTGGGTTCCTACTTTCTAGTGATAACTAGTGGTAGGTGTAATTTGATGGAATAGGCAGTGAGTTTTTTAGAGGAAAAAGAGACTCAGGTTTCTGCAAGTAAAGGAAAGTAAGGCCATGCTTGGATGGGTGTTGATAACTAAAAATCAAACGAAAACAAGTTATTAGGATTTAGGGGTGTTGTTAACGGTGATATAAAGATAAGGTGGTGGGGGATTTAGAAAAAGAATAAGGTGGGGGAAGTTATTGCCCTCGTTTTGAGGGCCACCATTACCCGGTAACACTCCTAAGATGACAATAGTTCACCTTTCTCCTCTTTTCATCACACCACACTGCAAATTATTTCTTACAATGGCACACTATCACTACCTCATCTTTCCTTCTAACTGTCTGCATATAATTTTTTATTTGTTAGTAAATTACCCTGACTCAAAGCATGGCTTTAGGAGAGAAAATCATCCAGGTAAATGAGAGGTTGTTTTACTTCTTTAGGTTACATTGAGGAGTCCTCGATCGCTCCAAAGCTTGAATTGGTGCATAGTTTTTTAGTTTATTTTCAGAATTACTACCTCCGTTTTTTTAATACAACAATTGCATCTGGCGCGGGGTTTTATGCAAACTCTAATTTACTCTTTTACCCTTGCTTCAAAAAACAATTCTATTTTATCAACTTGACTCTCACCACCACTACAGCCTTCACCAACAACCAGTCCACCATATCTGTAACCTCACCACCACCATAACCTCTACCACAGAATTGACCACCACCATGACCGTGACCTCACCACAACCGCAGCTAACCACCACAACAAATCCGCACAGTCACAACCATCACACCAATTTTGGACAACCGCAACCACCATGCACACCCAATTCGAGTGGTCATAACCAATCATTTCGACCACCCATAACCACCTTCTTCAACCAAAACCTATCCCTAAACACCCAATTCGACCAAACCTTATTCACCCAAAAGAATTGAAAAATTGAAACCCTAATTACCTATTCGAAGGTGATAATTTGAGAGAATGAAGTTGAATTGGTGAATGTAGGGTGTGAATTAAGGTTGTGTTCGAATGTGGAGGAGGTGACATAAAAAACGAAAGAAGGGGTTTGTGGTGGTGGGCATCGAAAAAAGAGAGGGCTGTTTATGGTGGTGAGCGACGAAAACGAGGGTCCTGGTGGTGGTGGTGGTGGTGAGCGACAAAAACTACGGGCTTGCTGGTGGTTGTGGTGAGCCACGAAAATGAGGGGCTTGGTGGTGGTTGTGTGGAGCGAGGAAAATGGGCAGCTTCCGGTGGGGGTGGGTGACGATTCAGATTAGGTGACGAAATAGCCGAACAAGGGGTGGTGCTGGTGCTGGTGCTGGTGGTAGGTGGAGAGAGATGGGTAGGGGACTAAGGGTGGATGGTGAAGAAGGGTGGTGGTGTATTTTAACCAAGGGTATTATTGTCTTTTTAGTCAAAAAACTTTGCCAAATATGATGGAAAGAAAGCAAAATGTTGCAACTAATTCCAAATTTCCCATAAAGGAAATTGTTGCATCTAAAAAAAAAAATGGAGGGAGTATTAATCAACAACAATTTTGATTTGTAGAATTCATTCTTGATCGAGGAGTGCTCTATCGCTCCATAATTCTAGTTGAACTTTTTTTTTTTTTTTAAGTTGTAAAATTTTTGGTGTGCAAAAACAAATCATACCCCTAGTAATAGTTTTTCCCCACTTTAAAATAATGATCAAATAATTAGTAAAATTCAATCTGCAATTCTGCAGGTACGGGTGAGTGAATCCTATGGACTGAAATTCCCTCGGGAGTTTGCCCTTTTGTTGAAACAGCTTCTGTACTTTGATCGATACACACGTTTGCTTGCTCCCAACATGAACATGCTACAAGACCAACGCATCACCGTCATCTCAAATCGAATCCCTGGAAATCTGAGGAATAGGTTCTAATAGGAAATGTGTATACACTCATACAGGTGATGTACGGTGATTTGATGGAAAAGCAAATATGTACATCCAATGATCTGAATTCTGTCAATATCTGAATGTGAACACTTCTGTTGTGAACTTGTAATGTGCATATGATATGTCATACTTGTAGAGCATGTATAGGAATATATAGATTCGCTTTATTACTAAGCTTTCAATACAATGTTTGTATGTAATATAGACTCAATTCTTATATAGAATGTTCACACTTGACGTTATTGTCTTCTTTGTTGCGAGAGACGTGGTTGTTGTCACAATTGTTTTACTCTGTATATGGAACCTTTTGTTAGAAGAATTCACTCATTCAGTCATATGCACAACCTTTTGTTACACAAGTTGAGAGCAAATTTACTCATCTTTACCAGTGTTATTTTGTGCTTTTTACATTGAGGATGTCGCGATGTTTGAACAGCAAGATTTCCTATGTTCAAACTACAGACTCACACACATAGAGAAACAAAAATTTTAAACAAGATTTGCTATTAGTGCCATATACTATGTGTCTTGCATTATGTATAAATAAAAATTCAATTCAAAATAATTTATACAGATCAAATTATGTTAAAAAACAGCTCTTAGGTACAGCACAAGCCTGCAAGACGTATCAACTGCAACGAAATCTGTTTGGTCTCAAACATCTATGTAGTTTTAGTAATCAGAATTGTTCCTAAGGAATCAATTGGAGGAAAACAAAAATGTATCAAAATAATTGCTCTTTCTATAACTGTTTACTGCTTTCTTTGCTTATATTCTCAAATTCCAGAATATGTATCACTTTAATTCATCAGCTTCATGCAAACTTAACAAGTCCTGGGGTGAAGAGTATCCCATGAGCCTGTGAAGTGGTGACTTGCTCCTAGCAGGCAGTTGCCAACTTACCTTCGCAGATCTTCCTCGATCATGAGCTGCATCATTATTATGTACTCCCTCCATTGTCTCTCCTCTCCTCGAACTTCCATGAGCGAGCTTTCTTTGTACTCGACTAGAAGCTTCAGAAGAATCACCGGAAAGAAACTCTCTACCATCTATAGAATTTAAGCTGCTGTGACGAGAGTGATTTACATGAGAAGATGACACAGCTTGATTAGCATTTCTGTCATCATTAATTTCATGACGAGCTAATCCAGTTTCATTTTCAAGGGAAAATTCTAGAACACTAGAGCAAGCACCGCACTGCAGCTTGTGGATTCCTCCTCTCCTACTTTTGGAAAGGAGAAAATCTTCCGGAATTTGTAGAATGTTGAAGCAGTAGTAGCATGAGATAAATGGAGCACCACCTGCTGTTGGATGGAATTGTCTTTTCAGAGCTTGTCTTTTCTCCCTTAAGTACACTCTCCTCATGATCTGATCTTTGTGCCACTGGTCATCAGATAGAGAGACTGTATCTTGACCCCAAGCATAGGATGACTCTGACTCCACAAATCGTTGTGGACTAGCTGCATATGAGCCATACAGGTCAAATGAAGGACCCATGTATGCCCCTTGGTGGCAACAGGCAGCAGACGGGGGTAGCTGGGCAGACCATCTTCGGTCAACAGGATAGTGATGCATACAACTGTAGCCTCCATTGAAGATCTCACCTGAGTATGGCCTTCGTGGGAGGGCCCCACTTTGAGAAAAACTTTCAGCTCGCCTTCTCCCACTAACATAAGCATGGTGCTTTGGTCTGTCATAGATTTCGCCTGATGTCTCATAGTTATAGTAGGCAGGATAAAACTCCTTTTCCCTCCAATGAGGCACTTCAGGAAATCTTCTTCTGTAAGGAGGATGATGCATCTGATGGCTTGGGAATTCATCATGTAATGTGCAACTAGAAGAGCTGCCTGTTTCAAAGGCGATATCAGAACTTCTCCTGCGGTTTGGAACCCTAGGCAGAACACTGGCTGTATATGGCCTATATCTGTCGACTTTTCGAGGAATTTCATATTCTTCTAGTGGTCTTCCTTCCTCTTCCATGCTACTTTTCAACTTATCTAACTTCACTCTTGATTCCCTTTTGTACATCATACTCTCTGACATATGACTAATCCATTCAGGACTTTCCTCAGCACCATCATAACCAGCAACTGCATTGACTGGGGGCAAAGTTTCCACAGCTTGTGCTGGATGTTCTTTTACTTGATCATCATTTTCATCAAAGGAAGAAACACTGCCATCATAAGCAGGGGACTTTTTGGTAAAATATCTTGGAACCTCTTTCAGTGAACTCCCAACTTCAGTGTTTGTATAAACAGGAACATCCCCAAACTTGTTAACATTCTTTAAGGCTCTTTTGCCATTGTCTGAAATTCTTTCATTATGAGATTCTTTGGAAACCTTAGTAGGATCTACCTCGGTAGAACTTTTCTGATTTTCAGCACTTGAAGGAACAGACACACAGTCATTTCCACCCTGAACTATGTCAGTCGACAGTGAAGCTTCACTTGAAGGCTCGACATTTCCATGTCGCTCCACTACGCAGTTTACAAAATTTTTTAAATCTCTCCCATTGTCGAATTCCTTCCCTGATTTTAATACTTCTTTTGGTTCATCCCCATCAAAGCGGTTAAACTCACTGCCTGAAATATCTTGATGAGAGTGCTTCCCTAAAAGGTTCATCTTTCTGGTCGGCTTCTCTTCAGCGGAAAACACATTCCGCAAAGAAGTATCTTTCGCAGGGTCCAGCTTTTGTTCATAATGATCTTGCTGAAAATCATTCCCTACAAGATGCATCTTTCTGGTTTCTTCAGACACTTCATAGTCAGAAGCATCAGGTTCCACTAGATTCTCAATGGCTGATGACACAGTCAAAGAAGAGGCTTCATTGGAAGAATTCACATATGCAGTCTCCTTTTTTCCACATTGTCCTTGATTAGGATGTTCTACAAGATGGATCTTTCCGGTTTCGTTGGACACTACCTGATCAGGATATTCTGTTGGATTCTTGAAGGATGGAGACTCCGAGAGTGAAGCAGCATCTTTGGAAGAATTCTCATATATGAACTGCTTTTGTTTATTTTGATGTTTATGAAAATGTGTCCTAACGAGGTGCTCCTCACTGATTTCTTCAGACACTTCACTGTCAGAAGCATCAGGTCCCACTGGATTCTCGATAGCTGAAGACACAGTTGATAAAGATGAGTCTTGATCAGTAGAGTTCACATATTCAATTATATTTTGTTCATCTTGATCTTGATGAGAATGTTGTCCTACAAGACACAACTTTCTGGTTTTGTTGGACAGTACATGCATAGGAGATTCTGTTGGGTTCTTAACGGCTGAAGACTCTGAGAATGAAGAAGCGTCTTTGGCAGAGTTCACACATCCAACTCGATTTTGTTCATTCTCATGAAGTTTTCCTGCAAAGTGCATTTCTTTGGTTTCTTCAGACACTTCATGGCCAGAATCATCAGTTTTCCCTAGTTTCTTGATGTCTGAAGACACAATCAATGAAGAAGCATCTTCAGGAGAGTTCACATATCGCATCTGCTTTTGTTCAGCTTGATGTTCCTCATTAAGATGCATTTTTCTGATTTCTTCGGACACTGCATGAACAGAAGCGTCATGTTCCACTGAATTCGTGATGCCTGAAGACTCCGTAACTGATGAAGAAGCTGCACATCCTATTTGCTTTTGCTCTGGTTGCTCTCCTTCATCTTGAATTGGTTCCCTTACAACATCAACTTTCTGCATTTTTTTCTTCTCAAGGAGAACAGAATCATTGAAGACGCAGGTTTCTCTACTACCAATATTCACATCTCCTATCTGTTTCTGCTGATAGCTATCAACAGCAATGTCGTCATGCAATTCATCTCGACCATTGAGATCTTCTGTTGCTGACTTTCCCATTGTATGTTGCTCCGGTTCTTTTTCCTCAAGGACATCAATAAAACCATTGGAAACTTGATCCTTTGAATTTAACTGGTCAATTTCGTTGTCCATTTCTTTTGTTTCCTTTTTCTCATTGAAACTAGACTCCTCTGACAATGCAGTTTGATGGGAAGAACTTGCAACTCCATTCTGCTCAATAATACTGCAACTTTTCACATCCTCATCTCTCCCTTTATCCGTATCCTTTTCCAGTTTGTTTCCTGTTACTCCATTTTCCTTTTCCTTGCGAATACCAAACTCGTTTGACAATGAAGTGTCATTGGAAGAGTTTACAGCTATATTTTGCTCTGAATTTCTTAAAATTTCAATAGAATTATGATCCCTCTCTTTTTCCTGAGATTCTGCATTTTCACTAGTAAAACTTGCTTTTCTACTTGAGCTACTGGATTCTCCATTGTTACTAGCATGAATTGCACCATTACTCCTCGTGATATCTCTCCCACGTGAACTCAATGCTATGTCTTTAAGGTTACCTTTATAGTATTTAGCTGCAATGACAATGCAATGGTATAAGCTTAGAAAGAAACAGAAGAAATAACTCTAGTATAATATTTGCTTTGTGCTATGGATCAGCCCCTTATGCACCAAAAACAGTAAGTTTGTAGATAAAAACGATGTACGAAGGGAAGAAGTGATGATTAACAAATTTCAAGCTAGATATGACTAAATTCTAGCCAAGGTGAATGATCATCAATTATAGCCTAGCCAATTTTTCGAGAGGAACGGTGCTCTACCAAAGCTACAAAGTACTGGATGCTTAATCAATTTTCAAAGTACCCTCTCTATTTACTTTAAGTACTATTTAGTAAATACACCTCTTATAAACTAACTTGCATGTCCTCAAGCTACACAAAGCAGCTTGTTAAGCACAGTAGGTGCTCAATCAATTTTCAATGTACCCCTCTCCCTAACTATCAGTTCAAAGCAGTTTGCACGATTTGGCAAAATACATTAACCGAGAGTTTAGTAACAAGTATAACAACGATTATATACCTGTCCTGTAAACTGTTAAGACACTGAATTAATAGACAACAGACACTATAATACTTCAATATTGATCTTTGAAGCATAAACATGACTTCTACTTCTCACTTCTTTATCAATTAGCAATTACTTAACAGGGTCTCGTTACTTGATGCCATATTTGAGGAGAGCATGCAGAATTAAACAGTTTTATCTGATGATCTAAACCGTTGCAAATAATATCTTTTAGGGCCTGGGATGATGTATTACCTTTGAGGGTTGTACCGCATCCACCACAGGTGTACAATGGAACGTGTTCAGGTTCTGGAAGGAGCTTCGCACATCTCGGACATTTAACAAGCCGAACCTTTGATTGCTGCTTGCTATTCTTGGTTTCTCCTGCCATATCTGTAAAGGAAAGCAAACTGGATTCAGTTTTCAACTCTATCTAGAAAAATGTGTTGCAAATCAAATATATATTGTCTTAAACCATTAATGTTGTAAGTAGATGATTCAAAACCTCATGCTAGGCTATCATACATGCATGAAAAAAATTGTAGTTTAGCAGGATATTAATGAAATTGTATATCAAATTCAATACTATATATAGTTTAGTTTAGTCAATAAATCAAACCCTACTTCCACATGATGGTAATAGACTAATAGAGTATAAAATCTATTCTTTGACGTCAATCATCAACTTAGCCTTTTCGTTTCACTAATGCATATTTTCCATATCTCATATCCTAACAAACGGGATCGTCTCCATGAACCAAAAATGATGTCCCATGTGGTCAATGTGCATTTTAGTGTGAAATTTCACTTCTTTTACCTATGAAAGTAGTACAGTAGCTTACATGATTAGGCAGAAATTATAGTGTTTCATTTAAAAACAACATCACTTGAAGTAAAGATTACTCAATAACCAAATTAAGAAAAAGTACCATGTATAATAATTCCCAACAATCCAAAAGTTAAAGCTTCCAAAAATCATTCTAAAATAAGATTAGCTAAACTTAGGTAGCAGTAATGGTTAAAAAGAAAGTAAGTCATAATCTCATTTTGGTCATAAAAAGGTGACAAATATTTTTACTTTCCTTTAATGTATCATGTATGCCAACAATACCCTTGATTTTTGTGTAACTTTTTCATAGCTAAAATTGCTCAAGTGCATCTAGTGGAAGATGTGATGCTTATCAATGTGAAGCAATCATTATGTAAAATCCAAGTGATGGAAATAATTACCAAAACTAGCTACAATGCTACATTATCTTTGAATAAAACATAAAAATCCAACTCTTAACAACAACAACAACACCCAATTTGTTTAACACGATTCATATTTCATTACGATTAGATACCCGCAATGACTAGACCATATGTACGTAGTCTTATCCTTATATAGCATAGGCCTTGTTCTTCCTAGCTTATTTCAAGTTAAGTTTAGCTTATTTTTGATTCAGCATATTATATTAATTTCAGTTTAATTTATTTCATTTCACTTCAATAAATTTCGACTCAAAATAACAAAATTACACATGACATGCATGAATTCAAAATATCATAAGTGAGTTTTTTGTTATCACAACTTAGATTACAAGAATTAATTCATATAATTAGTTAAGCTTGTTTGGTGATTATGAAAATGTGAGTCGTCCTTCATATTTGAATTAAAGCTACATTTTAGTGCATATATCAAATAACCCCACTTCCCCCTTATCTTTCTTTTTCTTTATAATTTTATGGGAGTTGTTGAAATAATTGCAATTTAGCAGCTTTTTTCTCCCTAAAGCAAAAGTGAATGCTACCTAAATTCTGAATAAATTTCAATTTTCACACTCTCTATTATTTTACTTCTAACATTGCCAAATTCACTCTATAAACTAAAAAATATACACTACCTCCGTTCCGTTACGGACAGTTTAGTTGCAACAAAAATATTATTTTGTATAAATCGTAGCGGAGATGGTATATAATTCGAATATAAAATGATCAATTATTATCAATACTTATCATACCCATTCATTAATCAAAATTAGGGAAGAAAACAATGTTCAAAACATTACAAACATTGACAAATTACAGAGAAAAATAAAATTAAAATAGAAAACAAAACTTTTAATTTGATTACCAAAATTGGACCAACATCAATTTGGGGAAAAAAATATACAGGAAAGAGAAAATTTTGCACAAATTACGAGGTGTTCAAATTTAAAACTCAGACATTTTAAGACAATCTTCATTAAATAATGAAATACCCAGATCGAATTTAACTACAGTCAAAAAAAGGAAACTAAATCCAAATTAAAAATTGTTTCTTTTTTTTCCTTTTAAAATTAAGTAATGATTAATAACTATGAATAGCATACAGTAAAATCAGCTCAAAATGAAATTAATTAAGCAAATCAATTTTTAATTATATGAGTGTTAAAGGAAAAAATAAATTTCCCCACCAAAAAAAAAATTGTAACACATTTTAATAATTTCTTATAAATTTAAAAGTGAATAAAAATTAGTAATTTAAATGAGTACAAACCTCAATTAATTCTTCTTTAATCTTCCTTATTTCCTCTTCATCATCATCATCTTCGTCTAAATATTCAAAAAAAATCTTTTTTTTTTTTTTTGCTTTTTTCTTTGTTATTCCTCTGTTTTTTTTTTCTTTCTGAAATTGTTATATAACAATGTGATTTTTGGGAGAAATGATTAAATGGGAAATTTTTAATTGATGTAATAAATGCAAGAATAAAAAAAAAATAAAAGCTTTGTTTTCTTTTGTTTTGTGGGGTTTTTGATTTCACACTTTGAAGAAGAAGGGGGAAAAACAGAGGAGGAGAGAGAGCGTTGAAAGTTGGCGGCTTTGAAGAGAGAGAAAGTGAGAGATAGATAGAAATTAAATGGAGGTGGTGGGACCCATAGAAGGAGGGGAAGTAAGTGACGTGTCGATTGGTTTCCGTGGAGGGTGGAGTACAATTGAAGACGAGAGTGCGTCAAAGCTTTGCACTCATTCTGATGTGCTTTGTGGTTTTTTTTTCCGGGGGGTTTACGTACTCTGAAAACACTCAATTGAATTGAATTGATCGAAGATCAACTCCTTTGATATATTTAATGATATATTGCCACCTCAAATTGTAGGTAGGAACTACATATTGTACAACATTTATATGCAAAATCTTTACTCTATTTTCCTCTTCTTTCTATAAGTCAACTTTTTTACTTTTCTCAATTTAATATGAAAAAATACTATAATTTTGATGTGATAATCACCATTGTTATATCTATTTACCGAATAGAATAATAAAAGATTAAAATAATTACTGATTAGAATTCCACTATCAATATTCTCTATTAGAGGCGGGTAGTCTATCCATTGAATAGTTAGATTTTATATAATAATTTATTCAATTTAAAATTTGATGACTGTGCAATGTATATAAAGTATTATGTTAAGTTTAGTTTACCTCAAAGAACATGGTCTAGTTGCTTTAGAACTTTGGAACAATAGGTTTGGTGAATTAAGTTGGTAAGTTGTGTGAGTAAAGATAAGGGTAATGGAAATGAAATACAACTACCAAAGCTATCATTGTGAAGGTGAGGTTCAAGTCAACATATGTAGACACATATGGAGAGTATAACATTAGGATGTTGTTCTCGGTACTACGCGATGGAGAGGAGGCTTAGGAACTTATAACAATATGATCTTATGGCTTGGGGATTAAGGACTTAATTAAGTGCTATCGTAAATTTTGTAGATTACTTTGTAGAGTTTTAGATTAGGATATGGGCTTTATATTAGTTTGCAAATTCGTTGGTGAATTCAATTAAGGCCCTGTTCTTTTGGACTGAAACGGAACTGAATTGAACTGAATTAAATTGAACCGAACTAAATCGAAAGGAGTTGAATTGAACTGAATTGAAATGAGCTGAACTGAATTGCACTAAATTGAGATGAGCTGAACTGAAGTAAAGTGAGTTGAACTGAACCGAAGTGGGCTGAAATGAAATAGTAATTATAAGGAAAAATTCATAAAAATAATCCCAATTATAGGCGTTTACCTAATAAAAGACCGAACTTTGATTAATCCAAAAATGGACCCAACTTTCATGCTCATTTTCCAATTTTGGACCCTCCTTGAATTTTAACCTATAAAACCAAGTAAATCTTGTTAATTATCTGATTTTTTCTTAACATTTGGAGGTTTCGGGTGGAAGGGATGGTTGTGTTGGTGGTTTCAGGTGGTCCTGCTTAAGCAAATACCGGATAATTAGCAAGATTTACTTGATTTTACAAGTTAAAATTTAAGAGGGTCCAAAATTGGAAAATGGGTATGAAAGTTGGGTCCATTTTTGGATCAATCAAAGTTCGGTCTTTTATTAGGTGAACGCCCATAGTTGGGATTATTTGTATGAATTTTTCCTAATTATAATGGAGATAAGCTCAATTGAATTGAACTGAAGTGGACTGAACTGGACTGAATAGAGCTGAACTGAACTGAATAAAGCTGAACTGAACTGAATAGAGCTGAACTGAATTGAATTGCATTGAACTGAAGTGAAGTGCCAAAAAGGCAAAAACTTAAGTCCAAAAGAATAGGGTCTAACATGTAAAATATGCATCCTTCAACAAATTGCTCTAGGTTTTTTTTTTTTTTTTTTTTTTTTTGAGAACAACAAATTGCTCTAGGTTGAGAATGATATTAGTAGGAGATAATACTTGCTCTAGCCTCTAGCTTTTGGCTACGATAGCGTCAAATTTTGTTGTTTATATTGTTGGAGGTCTAGCCCCTCATTTTCAAAAGCATGATTAACAAAATAACGAGTGTGCCGTCTATTTTTGTATTGCTATTAATTTTAAATTAGTGCGGTTTTTCTTCTCGTGTTTCTTATAAGTATTACTACGTTTATAAGCTTTAACCAGAAATACATTTGCTAAAATAAAAGTTAAGTTATGACCGTTGTAATACATGATTAATTAATTATGTAATCTGGAATCATGTTCGACTTATAATTTCCTTAAAATTTTACAAGACTTTATATCCTCAATTATTTACAAGAAATTTCGAATTGAAATGGCTATCATAACTAGGTTATGTTGCAACAATGTTTATACACTTATACTTGTTACGTTATACTGTGAAATAAGTTTTTACATCATTTTGTAAGCTTAGTATTATAATACCAATGGCATAATAAAGAAAAATGTGGGCATTGTCCTTTTCTTTCTTTTTTTTTTATTGCATTTTTTTAGAGAAATAAAGGGTACTAAGTAAATAATTACTCTTTACAACAAAAAAAAAAAAAAATTAGGCGGGAAAATAAAGGAATTTAGGAGAGTAAACAACGATGATAGCTTTCGCTTTAGTATAGGATAAATAAATTATTTTTTAGCATTGGCCAATAACAAATAAAAACCATTCATAAGTAGGAATACATTTTCTTCTAAAGAGTAAAGACTAACTTACAATTTCCTTCCTATTGGAAGATTATAAATACTATACGACTATGTGGTTTCTTTCTTTTGAACTTATTTCCATGTCAATTCAACTCGTTGATGATTATAGAGTTTGCGCTATTCAGTTTAGTTTGTTTCTATTCAACAGAATTTAATTCAACTCAATTTAATCCAGAAGAATAAGGCATATATAGATGTATATTCGTTATATTTCATGTGAAAGTATTAAGTTTGACCGTCAAACGAGTCCAACCCAAATGCTTTACTTTTTTTTATTTGCCCAATCTATTAGCAATGCCAAACAGGTGGCTTGAACAAGCAGATGTTAAACAAGTTCAAGTAAATTTTACACAAGTACAACCAAATTTTAAGCTAATTCAAGTAGATTTTAAGTAAGTTCAAATAAGCAAAATTTAAATAAGTTTAATCATAAGTTCAAGCAGATTTTAAACCAGTCAAACAAAATTTTACATAAGTCGAAGCACATTTTAAAGTGAGTAACTCATTTGACCCAAAACTTTCTCATGATTTATAACCGTAAACCATATCACGTTTACGATACAACACAAAACTAATGTTCAGTAAATAAAAATCTTAGTATCAAAGCTCAGTAAATAAAAATCATATCAAACACTACATAAATGACATTCTAGCAATAGTGGATTGAAAAGCTTACTTTAGTGCTTACTAGTTAGATCTTATTGAATTATAATTGGAAAATCAATTCAATCATCATTGGAGTTTTTTCGTTTATGTCAACTATATTCTTTAATTGAAATCTCAAGATAAACTAGATATTGAATGTCATGCAAATCATTACCTTTTTGGTTTTCTATGCAAAATAAAATAAAAATTTAGCTAATATCACAAGGATATATTCCATACTCCGTAATATAAACATGAGACATTTCTCAACCTAAAATAAACGATGATAATAATTGTATCATTTTTCCTTCTCTTTGCACTTTCGGTTTTTTGTTCTCTTTATACATCCGACACAATATTCCATACATATTCGTTATCCATCTCTACTACTGCATTCGTTTCTTATTAATTGCAACACTTGAATTTATTATAACTCACAAATAATACCTAAGTATTGCAATTAATAAGAAACAAAAACAGTACATATCTCCAATGCTCTAGGGCTCCACCTTATATTCAATATTAATATTCACTTTATAATCTCACATCCAATTCATCACTATGTACAACTTCCATCCAACGCTATTTTTTTCACAATTCTATGAATTTCACATCCAATTTAAGTATGCTCTTAAATCTTTAGAGTCGCAATTTCAAATATTGCGTATCTCGTATACTTTAATTGGACACTAAAGAAAAACATAACAATACCTCATAACCTACACAATGCAGTAAATACCAAAAAAAAAAAAAATGTGAAACATTGACTAAGTAATCTAAATTATATATATTTTTTTAGTTGAGCTTTACAAAATATTTGAATAATTAACTAGCATATATGATATATAATTATCTAGTTAAACTTGACATAATGACAAATGACAACAAATATGTGGTGGAAGTCCTCTGTCTGACTATGTCAGAGATGAGATCCCAACAAATTTCAACCAAGATTGTAATTTTTAAAATTTTCCGGTGAGACATATCAACTAAAATGACACTTTTGTTAATTAAAAATACAATAATTAGGTGGACTTTTAGTGTAAGTCAATATGCATGGTAAGTATCTATGCGTATATTCTATTAGCTCAATGATTTTCCTTATCTATCTTTTTTTTATTTGTCACTTTTTGTTGATGCATGTTTATCCATTTTGTTTGCTATAGTTAAGACTTAAGAATTTAAGGTTTTATTAGCCTATGGTACAATATGTTTATGTTTATGTTATTGTGCTCGTAATTGATTCTGTTACGAGTATATATATTTTAGAAATTTCAATTGTTGTACCTTTCAATAACTTTACAATTTAGGAGAGATTAATTTATACAATCTATCAGTCATAAGTGTTTGTAAGTTAGAAAGGCAAATTATAGGTTTTGAAGGTGTAGTCATATAGATAATAATGATGTTAAGAATATTCTAAATGGCCCTGAAATAACTTTTACAAAAAAAAGTCAAAATTTTTATAGTTAAATAAAGAAAAGGACGTTTTATATACAAAAAAAATTAATAGATATGAAAGATTATAATTTCAGGACTAACCTCTAATGCACTACACCATATATGGTATCAATGGACCCACCAAATATTCTAGAATGATAAGGAACAAATTATACATGCAAACACCAATTTTGGTACTCACTCATTATATGAAAGGAACACATGAAATTGCAAGACTTTGTCATACAAAAATTCTAAAGTCTTAAAGTCAATATAGCTCCCTTTTTAGCGTGTAAATTGTAGTCAACCCCAAATATATAGATGATCAATTGTTTTACTTTTACATGCAATCTACTCCGTACACATTATATGGACTGAATTTTTTTTGTTGGAATTTTGTAAATTGTAATAACAACCACTAAAGCAATTGCCACGTGTAACCAAGTGTCTAAAATTGGTCCATGAAAAGAGAGGTGGAGGCCTTGTGGGCCCTAAGCCCATTGACTGTAGAGATAACCGTCCAAAATAAATGGGCCTGGGAGTAAGTAAATTTATGGGTCTATCTGCCTGTTACTTGACCCACTAAGATATTCATTATCTGCCTTGTTTAATTGGTAAGCAAAGAAAATTGATGACATGAAATCTGAGAAAATGATTGTTACATTAGCATAAGCTTTTATGACATTTTTGCTGCCGTTTTCATGACATTTTGGTCCACTTCACCTATATGGATTTCTAGGGTTAGTAATTTGGCTTAGAGGCATGGTTAACTATCGCTAATGGAAACAAGAATTATTAGATGATTTGCAATATTCCGTGCATAACACAATTTGTGTTGATGTGATATTGGGTTGTATACCTAAAATTAATACTACCTCCGTTAACAAATACTTGCAACACTTTTCTTTTTAGGATGTTACCAATTATTTGCAACACTTGCTTTTTTCCTATTTTGGTAAGTTTTTTTCTTTGAAATTTTAAAAACACCCCCAATTTAAACATTCTAATCTAAGTTTAACTCTAACACCTAAAATCATTAACTAATTAAGTTTATAATCCTATACTAATAAACCACCACCATCACCACTCTTTCTCTTTCTCTCTCCTCTCCAACCACCCAATGAAACCTCCACCACCCCTTTTGTTTCTCTCTCTTCACCCACCAAACCCACCATCACCTCCAAATCCTCCATCATCATATATCTTCGTCTTCTTCAAACCCACCATCATCTTCTTCGTCTTCGACCACCACCACCACCACTATTCCGTTTCAAACCATCTCACCCCCACTCACCTTTCAAACCACCACCATTTACCTTTTGAACCACCCCTTTCAAAATAGCCGGCCACAAACCACCCCTTTCGAAACCCAAAACCCCAATTGCTATTCCAACCCCCAAACCCCTTTCGAACCCCAAAACCCCAATCGTTATTCCAACCCCAAAACCCCACTCCACCGCCAAATACCTTCGAACCACCACCACAATCTTCAAACACCACCAACAATTTCCGAAAGCCACTCTAACAACCTCCTTTTTCGGTTTTTGGTGTTAGTTCGAACCACCTTAGTCGAGATCGAATATGGGTTTGTGGTTTTTAGATCCTTTAGCATTGGTTTTGGTGTGGTTTTCGGTGGTTTTGGTGTTGTTTACGGTGGTTGTGGCGTGGTTTTCGGTGGTTGTGGCGTGGTTTTCAGTGGTTTCGGTAGTTATGGTAGTTTTGGTAAGGTGGTTTCGATGGTTTTGGTGGTTTTGGTAAGGTGGTTTCAGTGGAAGTGGTTTTGGTTTGGTGGTTTCGGTGGATTTGGTGGCGTGTCAGTGGTTTTGGTTTCAGTGTTTGTGGTGGCGTGTCAATGGTGGGGGTGGTTGTTGTGGTGTTGCTAGTAATTGTTGTGGTGTTGATTATCTATTCTCTTCTCTCCTAATTACTACCCTTACTTTTCTAATTTTGTCATTAGGAAATTTTGTCTAGGACTTTGTGCAATACTAAGTGTTGCAACTAAAAGTTAACGGAGGTAGTATATGTTTACATTTGGTACATAATATATTCAAGTTCTGTCGATGTGATATCGGGTTGAATATCTAGAAATAGTATTACTATTTTTGAATGAATGTTGTATGCATTCAATGTACAGTAAACTGTACAACTTCCAACTTTAACCAATTTTTTAGTAACTAAAATTAAATTTTTGGCAACTTTTAAATTATTGAAATTTAATTGAATATTTTGAACAAATAACTTTTAGATATGACATAATAAGGTATATTATGCTTTAAAATTGAGTTTTTTTTTTTTTTTTAATCATTAGAAAGTAAGTAGGTGCATGATAATTTGAGCTAATTTAAAGGTAACTATTAACTAGAGCTAAAAAAAAGTGTAACTCGACTTCAATAAATTACAACTTGAACTAGTTTTATGGTAACTACAACGCAAAAAAGTGTAATTATAAAGCCATTATACAGTAATTACTGTACATCGAGTGTACATTAAATTTTTTTTTTTTTTTTTTTTTTT